>JAPTYR010118854.1:0-11075 GCA_029814505.1 Siphamia roseigaster | reverse complement strand
ACATTTTTATCATAATACTTCAAATCACTGGTAATCAAAAGCCTTTCAAGGTGTAGGTATGATGTGACCCAATGGTTCTGTCCATGGTGTGTGTGAATATTGGATTTGATAATTAGTGACTTCCAAATATAAGCATGGTGAAAGCAGATGACACAGGCCCAGTGAATGGAAATGAAAGAAATACGTGTCAGTTCAGATCTTTCTGCCACAGGCTTCAATGTCAGACCAAGTCACATCTGAATTAGAGACAGGTTAGATAAATGTACCTTCCCCAACTTGGTTTTATGGCATTTAAAACACTTTGGAGGCAAATTTTAATTTCCCTCTCAAGTATATAGGATTCAACAAGTGGTGACAGACACAACAAACCCCGCCCCCTGCAAACGCTTTACCTGATTTGCCATCTCTCTTATTGAAAAAACACATTCTTAGTGACTGTGACCTTGACCTTTCACCTAAATTCACCAAAATTTAATGGGATCTGTTCTGGACCGCCTTGCACCTTTCCTGAAAATTTTATAGAAATTGGTCCAGTAGTTTTTGCGTAAAGTTGCTGACAATCAGATTAAAAAAAAAAAAAAAAAAAAAAATCTACAACCACAAGTGTTTCACTACATCTTACAGACATGACAGGGAGAGTCAATTGGACAGTGTCTGTGTTTATTATTATTACCCATCTTTTAAAAGATATGCTGCTGACCTTTTGGCATGGTCGCCCTTGTAAAAGAGATCTTGGTCTCTCAGGACTCTCTGGTTAAATAAAGGTAAAAAAAAAAAAGATTTATGTTACAAGACCCACACATTAATTATGAGTTATTAATCTACCCTATATTTGGACCATTTATTTGCATGTAGACAACAGAACCTAAGAAAAATATGAACCAATTAAGTGCAAAAACACAACTGTCAAAAGGCCTACTGAAAAATATTACATTTGTGATTCCCGGAGCATGTCTGTCTTCATCAAAGATAGTTTAGATGGTGTTACTTCATACGGTTTTCTGTCTTTGTCAGTGTGTGAACGTTTCACTAACTTTGCAATCTACTGAGAGATGATAAGAAAGAGCAAAAGATACAAAGCAAAACTATAACAATGACATCCTTTCAAAGCCCTTTTCCCTCAAGAAAAATGTTGCCTTTGGAGACTTGCACTGTGTTTGTTAGTGTCACTTTTCAAGAGAAGAAAAACCTGGGAGCCATATGAAAACACAACATGGGACAAAAAGACTGACATTAGAACGAGCAAAGAGCAACTGATACATGTGAACAAAACAAGCACAAATAACCACATACAGATACTGTAGATACAGTTCATAAGGGCTGGGAAATATTGATTTTAATAACATGTGACAAAAACCAGCAGGAACTCCTGACATATATGAGTTTGTCATTTTACTTGACAAATCAACAGGTAATGCTGGTCCACTTTCAGTGTATCTACTCAACATTTGAACTAAAATTTCTGTTGTCTTCAAATTTAGCTCTTTATCACCAGAATCATTGATCACTCAATTTAACTAATAACAAAGTAAGAAACAACTTTGGTCACCGCAGCACCTGATCTGGTTACGTTAAATAGTTTAACTGATGCACCTTTGTCGATCAGTGTCCGTGCCTGATCTCTGGATAATGAAAGCCTTAAGGTTGGACAGTTTGGAAAGTTTACAGTAATACATGATGTGAGACCTAAACCATGATCCTTCAGGAAACCATTGTTGTTATTTATAGTCAGTATTATATCACACATGCCATCGGCAGAGCTGGACTATAATGTGATACTAGTTAAAGCAGACGTAAAACCTTATGCAACAGTGTTTTGGAACTAAACAGTCATTGGTAATATGCTGATGGGGTAAACTGGTGTAAATGCAGCACTACATCTCATGAAATGATTAGATCCAAAAAGAAATGTGTAAATGTTTCTATTTACGGACTTTAAATTAAACATACCTGTAAAAAACTACAGCTTAAAGAATGCTACAGTACAGTAGGAGACGCATTCCAGGTTACATGAACAGGATACACACAATGAAAGGAGAGCCTAACACATCAGTTAAAAGTAGAACAAAAAAGTTCATCTTAATTTTCTCAATGTTATAGCTGATTTACAATTTTAATTTACGGTCTTTTACTGAAGAGGAAAAACTGATGCAAAAACTATATGCAACATGCGACTGGACTAACAAGTTGTGTTTTGAATAGGAAAGTGCTCCAGAGGAAGAGTACAGGTTATGATTTTCAGAGAATAAACCTTTATTAACAAATTAAATCCATATATTTCCAAGCCCTGGTTAAACTCATTTATTCCCCTACATTTCAACAAATATAGCTTTACTTGCCATTTACGAGAAAATAAATTAACACTAAGATTTCTCCACCACTCCTGAGTGTAAAGATATCATATTAGTCTGAATAGGGAGTGTCCTCTTCCTGGAAAGAAGCCACTAAAAGTTGGGACTGTCTCTTTTTTGTAACATCAAAACTAGAAAACAAGCCATCAGAAGCAATGGCTAAGGTTATATCCCCGAACATCCCCAATCCTTAGCCAGATAGTTATGTCATGATGTGAGGCATCCCAAGGTCATAACCTTTCATTTGCACTTGATTTGAAGTAAATCAGACAAATATATCCAGAGATATGAACAAGTGTTTAGTGATTTTAAACTTTGGAGCACCCTCTTGTGGGAAATCTAGAAACGGTAAACTGTCCAAAATCGAATCACTCCTTCCTCTCCATGATATTCACAAACATGGAATTTCTAAACTGAATATGTTTCAAGTTATTGTTTTAACACAAAGGCACCAGTGGCCGGCGGATGGACCAAAAATATCCCTGAAACTCCATTCGGGGATTTAATAATTTGCCCATGTCATTAATCAGCAAATATGTTTCCTTACACTATTTTGTAATTATTCTACTAAGACAGCTAAAAATCAGTAAAAATGCATGACTTTTGGTCAAATAACACCAAAAAACCATTACACCAATGAAGCCTTGTGCTAGGGGAAAACCCTGTATAATCAGAAATCGGATCTAATATATTGTAAAGCAGCCAACTTGATGTTAATCAGACAATCTGACATTGTAGTTTATACTTGTAGTGAAAGGTTAGAGGATTGAAATCAACTAGAGTTACTACTTGTCTGTATGATCAAACCCTGATGGTGTATGTGTGTGTGAATGTGCATGTGTGATGGATTCACTGCTCATGCTGTTCTCACTCCACACACCACACACAGGGGGTCCCTGAGCTCTCAAACAAGGCTATGTTTACTTAAATTACTGTACACACACAGTCAGATAGAGAAACACATTCACACATACACAAAAAAACCTGTAAAGGCTAATGAAAGAATAAGATGTGTGATGTGGAAGAAGACAGAGGCAGAAAAGTAAGAACTGTAAACTGAGTGGAGATAAGAAGCAGAGGAAGAGGTGATGATCGTAAGATCTGACGTAATATGAGCACAGCAGGTGAGCAGTAAGATACGTCAACATATACAGTCATCTCTGATTTTTCCTCACTGCTGGAAACTCAGGAGTAGTCTTCTAGAAGAACACCGGTTTCCCTTCTCTGCCCTTGAACATTTCATTTTAACTCCTTTGTCCTGTTTTAACAATAATGGGTGTTTTGTGGTGTGTGACAGTAGCTTGTGTCCCTATTCAATATTTCTATTCAGTTGGCTACAAAGTGCAAATATTCTCCATCTTCAGACTCGTTAAAAAAACACCAACAAAAACAGTTTAACATCCTGTCCCTAGGGAACCAACAAATTACCAATGGCTATATGGCCACTTCGGACTCAATCTAAATATTACAGTTAAAACAGTTGGTCTTTTTTTCATAGAAATATTCATAATAATAATAATAACAACAACAACAGAATTCTCAGTAGTCAGTCTTTGAGGTTAACCTTGAAAGACAGACTGGGGTATTTATTTCTACTTTAATTTTTGTCAATTCATCCAGTGGAAAGACGAACAACAAAAATCAATCCATCACACAATTTCACCAATTTGTTTGCAGCATAGAGCGACACTCCCCAAAAGCGATGATGAAAACTGCATTATTGCGCCAAAGTTGAAGGGAACATTCGTTTACACAGGAAGTCTCTGGGAAATTCTAGAGTGTTTTAGAAAGAGGGCATTTTATATTTATAAAAATAAATATAAGGTGGTACTTATGAAGGCTACCTGAACTGAGCGAGCAGCAGGCCTCCAAGGGACGACCCACAGATGGAAAATCCCATGGCGATGACGCCATTCCAGAAGCCCAGCTCCCTGGCAGTCATGTGATGATCCAACAGGAAAAGAGGAAACATGGTCACTGCACCCTGCTCACCTACATGAAGGTAATGACAGTATAGAAAAGAGGGTAAAGAACAGGGAAAAGAGAAACATGAGAATAAAAATTAGGCACAGTACAGAACTATATACAATCAGTTTAATGTGTATTGTACTGGAATGTCTCTGAGTAAGCATTGCTATTTTCCACACTCGATAAACACATCCTGAATACACAAGCTTAGTCCAATGACAGTCAGCTATGATAAGGATGTTAAGCCAAACTGTTAAGCTAGCAAGACTGAACAACATGGGTTTCTTGAGATGACGACAACAGGATCAAATACACCACCCCGACACTCTGCACACCTAGGCCTATTCCTGGAAAGTGTCAATAATAGATGCCTGACAAGAAAAAGAATACCCTCAGTCACTTTATCAAAAGGGGACCTGGCACTTTTCCTAAAGCACAAAAAAGAAAACACAACAAAAACACAAAAACTTCCACAGATGAAACAGACCTCACAAAGACCTTTCAGTCAAAAATAAAAAGTTTCTGACAGACAGCAAGACTTTCTCTGTGTGGCATTGAGTGTGGGGGTAATGTTCTGCTGAACATTACAGTAAAATATTCAGTGGCACCGACTATACGCCATTATTATATTAATGGAGACTGACTTCAGAAAGACAGTGGGACCAAGGAGCTGCATGAGTGACAGCTTGGTTCCCAGACTGCTGTCAAAGACGACGCAACACAACCGACGACTCAGTCATTCAGTCAGCCAGGAGACAAACAAAAATAGAGAAAGGGGAAAAAAGACAGATGAAACAGACTGAAATTAAAAAAAGAGAAAGCCGAGAAGCTCCCAGTGATAGGAAGTGCAGCAGGAGAACGAGGAGTGTCATCGCTGTAACAGTGGTATGACAACACCACAAAAACGCGGGCTTGGATTCTCTGTGTAGGAACCATGTCTCTCACTTCTGTCACTCACGTTTCACTGACGGCAATTTACACATGGCAATGAGAACTATCAAAGTGGCTTTTAAAGTTAAATCAGCCAACAAACATCTGTAGTAACCTTTCAAATACATTTCTGTTTCTCAGACTGGTGCACTTTGTTCCCATTTAATAAAGTAAGTAAACAATTCACAAACGAGAGAAAACATAACAGCTATGTTTATCATAATTTTTGTATTTGGTCTGGGCAACAAAAGAATTTATATAATACTTGACATCTTATTTTTCTTTACTGTTCCCTTGGCTTCCCCCCCTTGGCTGGGGGAATTCAGAACTGTGGCTGCATTTGGGAATTGTATGGTCTTAGGGTTTGGAAAATTTGTTAAGTGGCAAAATATAACTGGTGACACATCTAGTGAAAGGCTCCAGAACCCCCATTACCCTCTTAAGGATTTAAGGGTTTGGAAAATGACTGACAAAAACTGTGCAGTTTAACCATTATTTGACTGTTATGTCATTATTTAAAAAAAATAAAATAAACAGGTTGCAGTTTTTCCACATTCCATGATTACTCATGTTGCAATTTTCAGAAACTAATTTTCAGTCACTGCCATATAATTAATATGAGAACAGTGAAAATAGCAAGTGATAAAAAACTGCCTAGCCAGTGAGACAGAAAATCCATTCCAGTCCAGCATTCCAGTTTCATATTCATATTTTTTCTTGATAAGCAAACAGAATACATTGGACAAAACTATGTGAAATAACTCGAGAAGCTTTTGTTAATTTAGTTAGTTTGAATATAAAATGAGTGGTGAGAAAAAAGCTGTGAAGTAGAAAAACATTTTCCATTTCTGCCACAGCGGTTATGTTCTTAAAAAACTAAACAAGAAAAAAGAAACAAAAAAAAAAAAACACCTACACCAACCTCTCTATGGTAAAGTGTAGAGGCCATGAAGAGCTGAAGCTAATCCTTATTACATCCGCCAGGAGGTTACGTGATCACCCGAGTTTGTTGGTGTGTTCGTTGGTTTGTTAACAGCTGCATCTTTGTGGCCTGCCACAAGGGTGTGCGCGAGGCCAGCATTGATGGGAAGTGAGGACAACATGGATGGGAAAAAATGATGGAAAAATAAAAAGTAGGGTGTGTGCAGAAAACTTGATGGAATAAAATTATGGCGGAGGTTTTCACTCTCTTGAGTGCATTTCTAGTTTCCGCTGTGTTGACACGAACTACTCACAATAAGTTAGGGATGTTATGAGGTTCTAAGTGGATTTCATACATAAGGTGTTTTTCACTTCAGTGATTTTTGGGCTAGGAAAAGAATTGTATTAGGGTGATAGACACCTTATTTTGTGTCTTCTACGCAATGGTCTCACTGCCTTACATATCGGGACCAATACCAAAAAAGACAACCCTTTTCAATGTGGCATTATTTTCAACATTCTGGTATTGTCCATAAGTCATTCCCAGTTCGTCATTCAAACAGCCATGAACACCTGACATCACTTAATGAACGAGCAGCACCAGTGGCCAAAGCGCAACATCAGGTTGGCAGCAGGCAGTCAGATGTTGCTCGTGAACTTGGTGTCTCAAAGTATCGTCAGCAAACTTATAGCAAGACACAGAACTACTGGCAGTGGTGGTGACAGACCCAGGAGTGGAGCCCCACGAGTGTTGGACCTCAGTGATGATGAGTACCTAAGGACCTATGCACTCAGACACCAGATACACACTAGATAACTGCCACACAGCTGCAGGCCCATTTACCAGAAGTGAAGGGTCCTAAGTTTTCCAGATAAACTATTCCGACTTCACCACTTTGGCTTGAAATCCAGTTGACTGTTGCAGGTGACTCCACTAACGCAAAGACACCGCCGTCATCATTTGCAGTGGGCACAAGACCATGTGATCTGGAAAATGTAGCAGTGGTCTGCTGCCCTGTTCACTGGACTGTTGAGTCACCTTGCACAGAAATGATGGCCGTCAGCATCACTGGAGAAGGCAAGGTAAGCAATATGCTGAGGTCAACATGGTCCTCAGGTTCACTTTGTTGGAGGAGGTGCAAGAGTTTGGGCAGGCATCACCAGTCAGGGCAAAACCGATTTGGTGATTGTAGATGGCTCAGTCACTACGGGTTCTTACCTCAGAGACATCATAGAACCCATCATGATCCCCCAATTCTGCCAGGATACCGCCAACTTTATGTTCATGGATGATAATGCAGCACCACATCATGCCAGGATTGTCACAACTGTACTTCAGGAAGTCAGAGTGCTTCACATGGTATGGCCAGCGATATCCCCTGACCTGAACCTCATAGAGCACATCTGAGAACAGCTGAAGCAGCGACTGGATGCTTGTTCCCCATCCCCATATGACCTGGCAGAACTACCTGTAGCACTTGTGGAGGAATGGAATGGATTGCCTCGGAACAACATCACGAGGCTAGTGAGGAGCATGAGACATCGCTGTCAAGTCGTTATTGTAGCAAAAGGTGGAAACACCCGCTACTGACTTTGTCAATTTTGTTTATTTAGGGCTATCTTAATTATTGTCTCAATTGTTAGGGTAAAAAATATTGAACTTATGACAATGGTGTTTCTTCACATTAATTAATATTAATATCAAAGGGAACTATTACATATTTCATCAAAATTCAGAAAAAGAAGAAGCACTCGTGTAAATAATATCCCTAACGTATTGTGAGTAGTGCATGTCGATCTTTTAAGGTAAAATCATGATCCACCTTCTGAATTGAAATATTCTCCCATATCTCTTAGAGAATAAGAGAATTGCCACCAAACCATGACAAGTTTGACTATAGTTGTACAGGTTCTGGAGTTCATGACGTGTTTGCTGGCCTTTGTGTTAAACAGAAATTATTCTCCCGTTTCCGCACATACAACTGCAATTCTAGTAATTGTCTCAAACTGTGGCCTAATTTGTCCTTCCACATCTCAATCAAAAATGTTTTTACACTGAGACCAGACTCAGCCAAACCCACAGCAGATAACCTTGCAGTAATTATTTGCCATTGCTTCATCTTCAACAATGAAAGAACACATTACATTAATTCTGCTAGTTATTCAATGCGAAAAACATTGAAGTGGACAGATACTAAGTACAGTTATAAATCAGCCCCCACCTTAAATGAGCACCAACACTCCCCCACCACCATTGATCACCACCAAAATTGAATAACTTGTTCCTTGTGCCAGAATCAGTATTTCCTGAAAATTTTTAACCAAATCCATGCATAACTTTTTGAGTTATCTTGCTAATAGTCAGACAAACACTGGCAAAAACATAACACTGCCATTCCTTGGCGGGCGAGAAACTGAAATAAAGTCACTAACATGTACAAATGTAATTAATGCAACAAACCTGTGGGTCAGGGGAATACCTCTATAAAATATTGTAAAAGATACTTAAAGCAAATAAAAAAAGCAAAAAAGTTTTAACAGCACAAATTTTTTGTAATGCTACAATGCTGAAAACCAGAAAATGTGCCTGAATTACCTCCACTAGGAGGTTACATGATCACCCGAGTTTGTTGGTGTGTTTGTTTGTTAACAGTTGCATCTTTGTGGCCTGCCACAAGGGTGTGTGCGAGGCCACACTTTCAACAGCATGAGCTGCCCTGGCGGAGGTTTGCACTCTCCGAGTGCATTTCTAGTTGTGTATACTTTACCATAAGTTTTATCTCATACTGAGCAGTACATAAAAAGAAGAGAGCTGTATAGTTTGTCATTATGTATTAATATCGTTACACCTATGAACACTGTATGCTGCCGACTGCCGTTATTAATGGCTGGAGACAATCCTATCACCTGGAGGTCCACACATAGAGATATCTTGAACAAAGCAAAACATGGTGAAAACCGAAAATACAGAGTAAGTAATAGGCCTCTACAAGTAAACAGACTACCACATATAGATGGAGGGTTAGAAGTGAGTATTGAGATGGATCATTATTGTAAGGGCTGTAAATTCTTATGTACTTTGCCTTCAGGTTAGGCATACTCTTCCTTTATATACATTTTATAATGTATGAGTCAGTGTGTTTTCACAGCTCTACCCTGATCTGGAAAAACATGTAATCATCATGGTGATGACTGTATGAAAAATGATTATTTCAGTCAACGCAATAAAAAAAATAAATTTCAATTTAATAAGAAAAAAATTAAATGCCACCTTCATTTAAATCCAAAACCCATGAGTTGCTCTGAGCTGACACGACAGATTTAGATTTACATTAGCTTAATTTGAGAGCTACACTGATAGACTTCTCTGTGCATTATTCATATTTTAATCACCTTCATCCTCCGCGCTGGACCGCTTTGAGTTGCATCAAATGTGCAGTAACCGTATTAGTCATAATAAAGTAAACATTGGCAACAGTGGTACCCATGATGCCTGTGTTGTTTACCCATGGTTCTGTGCTCCCGTGCCTGTCTGCCTGTTGTTTAGCTCAAAGCTCTGAGCTTTCACAGTCCTGTCTTCAACTAATTATTTCTTTAAAGAGGGGGGTTGGGGAGGGCGTGTACACAAACACAACCAGGCTGATTATTCCTTTCTATAAATATTCTCAAAGCAACAATTGTCCATTTCAGCAGGGATTTCATTAGACATCCGCAAAGATTAAACAAGCAGAGTGGAGGGGAAAGAGAAAGAGCAAAGGGGGGAGGAGGATGAGAGAAGGGGAATTAGAGATGTGGGAAAGAGGGGGGAAAAGGAGAGAGGTTAGGACAAAGTCAGCGATGGAGGAGAAAATGAACCAGGAAAGAGAGAAAAACAGGTGTAAAGGAACAAAAATGAGACAGAACAGGAGATGGCAATCATAACGGATTTGTACGGGGGGGAAAAAAAGGGTGAGTTAAACATGACTGGAGTGAAAGGAGAGTAGCCAGGGATGGAGACAACTAAAGACAGAGGAAGAGGAGGGGGGGACAGATGAACAGAGACATTGTTAGGAGGTTAGTGAAGGGAAAACAGAGGAGGCATGGCAGGCTCAAAGAAAACTCTGCCTTTGTGCTTACATTAGAGGCAGACTGTGCAGAAAGACAAAACAATGTATTATTAAAAGGGAGAGTGACAGAAAGAAGGATGAAGGCTTTGTTTGTATTGATCCTAGTTAGTATAGGTGCTTCGGGACTTAAATCATTTAAAAGTGACATATTCGTAGGGTTAATACTAGTTTGCATGTATAGATATGAAAATAAGACTAAAATATGACTGCCTTGCATAGGGTTTTAAGGACTTTTTAAGATCATTATACTTTTTAGAGCAATTTAAGACCCATTCACAAGTAAAAAGTATATGATGGGAGTCTTTTCCGCAATAGTTGTTCAGTATAAAATACAAAAAGTTATAAATGCTGATCAATGTCTCTAAGTGACATTCTCAAATCCACTGTTCAGTCCACAACACAAAGATGTCCAGTTGACAGTCAGTAGAAAAACAACACAAGAAAATGATGTTTTATTTTTCAACAACTATACCAAAACAAATAGATTAACTGGACAATTGACAAACGATTTATCAATGAATCATTGTAGATATGATGTCATTAGACCTTGCACAATGTACAGTGGGACTCAGCAACTTGTTATAACAAAGCAGTAAATTCTACTTCTAGAATTATTTCTTCAAATTTGATAGAATAAGAGTTTGAAATTAGGTTGTTGGGTTTTGTTTTTTGTTAACTACAAAAAACAGACAAACGGAAGAGGATTAGGGTCATTAAAAAATAATGTCCAATATCATTTTTTTTAATTATTATTATTATGACCAAAAAAAGTCAGAATCATGGGGGAAAAAAAGTCCCA
>JAPTYR010117936.1:0-11083 GCA_029814505.1 Siphamia roseigaster | reverse complement strand
CATAATGTCATTGTAACAGTGCAATGACAATAAAGTCTATTCTATTCTATTCTATTCTAAACATTTTGAATCAGTAGCTGCTTTTGGTTGACAGCGGCTATTTAGACATTTAAGAGTTATAGTTGTAGATTTTAGGATATTACTATTCTATTCAGGGAATTTTAAACATTTTGTAACCATTAAAAGTAAGTAATAGGACTGAATCAAATCTGAAAGTAAAATCAAGCGTAAGCCTTCAGGTATGGTATAAATTAACAATGAACCTCAACAGAAATAGTCTGGAACCTGAACACGGCAGTCCTCGCAATTAATCTGTATTTTATATTTGCAATCCGAACAAATATGATTGCATGACCACAGATGGTACAGTAAATTGTAGGCGAGTGCACTCATATTGTACATTACCATAGTATCCTCGTAGACATTGTCCACAGCGTTAACCTCATGGTTGTGATGCTCTTCAGACCCACAGTCGTCCTCTGACAGAAGACATCCACAGGTGACGCAGAACCAGTCCATCCCCTGCAGCTCAGCCGCCAATCGGGCCTGAGTCTCCTCCTCGGCATCGATGGTTTCATAGGTAGCCTCGATAAACTCCTCATCCAAGACCTTCTCCTCTGCCTCCTTTGTTTCTTCCTCCTGAACAGACTCAGATCGTGGTTCTTCTGCTTCTCTTTGTGCTTCTGGTTCCGATATCTCTCTGGCATCTTGTTTAGATATGATCTCATATTCGAGCTCCTCAGCAGTCACCTCCGCACCCTCCTCCTCTATCTTTCCCTCTACTTCCTTTTCCTCTTTGATTACATCTGTTTCTTGGGTATCTTCCAGTTTACTTATCTCTTCTTCTGCTGCTTCTGCCTGGATGGCTTCTGTGTTTAAGCCAGATAAATCCTCCAGTGGAGTAAAGCTCCTCAGAGGGGAAAACACTGTCTCTTCCTCCTCTAAATCCCTCTCCATCTTTTGCTCGTCTGTGTCAGGCTCTTCCACAGTTTCGGGGTCAGTGGTTTCATATTCTAACTTGATGAGTTCCTCGTTTTGAGGTTCATCTAAGACTTTCTCCTCCACCTCAACTTCTGCCTCCAAGTCGATTGTAATTTCTTTGTCCTGAGCAGATTCAGACTGCAATTCCTCTTCATTGATCGGTGTTTCAGGTTCTGGCATCTCTTGGGTGTCCTGTTTAGATATAATCTCATATTCAAGTTCCTCAACAGTCACCACTGGACCTTCTGCAGCTGGTTGCTCCATCTTTTGCTCCTCTATATCAGCCTCCACCACAGGTTCAGGCGGTAAATCTATCATATCAAAATCGTCACTGACTGGTTCTTCTTCCTTTTCAGCAACCTCAGTTTTTCCTTCTGGTTGCAACTCTGTCTCTGTTTGTGTCTCTCGAGGAGTTTTTGATTGGGCTGTGCTGTCTTGAGGTGTTGTGAAGTGTTCACATGGGCTTACAGGCTCAGAATCAGCTACTTCATCAGGTTTTGGAATCTTCTCAGACCGCTGATTGATTTCTATGTCCATTTCTACAGTTCGTCCTTTGGGAACGAGGACTATCAGCTCATCACCCACACTAACCATCTCCTGAACCTCTGTTGGTGTTTTAACTTTGGTTTGATCGTCTTTTGACTGATCTTCTTCATGATGTTCAGGCTCAAGGATTTCAGGTTGTTTCTCACCTGAATCTGCTTTTGTTTCTTCTGCCAACAAATCATCAGCCTCAGTTTCAGGTGTCAACTTGTTTTCAGCTTCTGTCTCATTTTCTGGTTGTAGATCTTTGGTCTCAACACTGGTTACCTCCTGAAGATCAATCTGAACTTCGGTTTGGATTTGTTTTTCAGGCACAGTTTTCTCAATTACTTCCACCACCGCCTGTACTTCAGACTCACAGTCAGTGCTAACCTCAACAGGTGGAATACTTTCAGAAATTACATCATGTTTTTCCTCGTCCACTGATGTTTGTGCTGTCATCTCTGTTACACCCGAGGGTTCAGTCAAGATTTCCTGTTTTTCAGTCTGAGGTTCTGAGGCCTCTATGATGGGGACACTGTCTTTGTTTACTTTGTCATCGGGAGCCACCATCTTAATGTCAGTATCTACCTCTTCGGATGAGCTCTTTTCAGTGGTTTCTGTTAGAATTTCAGATTGAGCGTGCACCTGTGGAACCTCGCTGCTAACAGGTGCCGCATCTGTTGTTTCTTCAGCTGCTTTTACAAACTCTTCATCAGTGATTTCTGCTACTTTTTGAGACAGTTCTTCAGTTTCTGTTTTGCTTTGCTCACCAGGTGTTTCCCCTGGCTCTTCCCGCTGATGCTCCTTAAAATCCTCCATTTGTTCTATTTTATCATCCACCTGTTGAACCTCAGGTATTGGCTCATCAGTAACGCTTTCAGGAGCTTCCGCCTGATCTTTTTCAATGCCTTCTTTAACCTCCTCATCAATCTTCTCCTCAATCAGTTTAGACTCCTGAGGTGATTCTTCTGAAGCTATTTCTGATGCTCTGTTAGTCTCTGTGGAGAGTTGTGTCTTCTGATGCTCCTCAAAATCCTCCATTTTTTCTTCTTTATCGTCCACCTGTTGAACCCCTAGTATCGGTTCATCAGTGACGCTTTCAGGAGCTTCCACCTGATCTTTTTCAATGTCATGTTTCACCTCCTTATCCATCTTCTCTGTCAGTTTAGACTCCTGAGCTGATTCCTCTGAAGTTATTTCTAATGTAATGTCAGTTTCTGTGGCGAGTTGTGTCCTCTGATGCTCCTCACAATCCTCTATTTTTTCTTCTTTATCATCCACCGGTTGAACCTCAGGTATCGGCTCATCAGTAACGCTTTCAGGAGCTTCACTCTGACCTTTACTAATGTCATGTTTCACCCCCTCATCACTCTTTAACTCCATCACTGTAGACTCCTGAGCTGATCCCTCTGAGGTTCTGTCCACAGTTTCAGTGACGGTAGAGAGGTGTGTTTTCATTTCTTCATCAATTTCTGTAACATCTTTATCTTTGTCTTCAACCATTACAGACTGTAAATCTTCTGTTGTGTCTAGAATGATCTCCTCCTGTGCCTTTACTTCCTCCTTTTTGGGCTTTTCCACCTCCTCTTCTTGGATGACTCTCGTCAAACAGCCTGTCATTTCGAACTTACTCTGTGACCACATCATTTTCCCTTCTCTTTCATTGCCCACCGAGTCTGGCTGGTCTTCCACTGTGGGAGTTTCATCCTTTAAAATGAACATTTCCAGATATCCCTCTGCCTCTTCTGCCTCTCTGAAACATCTCTTAAATGATTTCTCTGATGTCACACTCTCTGCTTCCGAGCATTCCTCATCGGTCCTCCTCCTCTCTCCTATAGCATCCTCATAAAGGTCAGTATACATAAAAGACATGGCAGTAGGTTCCTCCAGGAGAATGGGGTCGATTATCTTAGGTGGTCCAGGGGAAATAAAGATTGGTGTGAGGACTGTTTCCTCACTCCCAAACAATACTGAACCACTCTCCTTCACTGAGCTCTGACGTCTGATTCTTGTTCCTGCCGCATCTTTCTGCTGCTCCGCATCGGCAGGAGTTCCTTCTCCATAAAACACTTCATCCAGGTATTCCCCAACAATGTCCACATCAGTAACAAAAACAAAAGAGTCTTCTGAGGCAGACAGATCACGCTCTGTACCTTCCTCCTTTACATCCTTTTGTTCTTCTTCTTCAGGCTTTGCTGGCTCTGCTGCTTTATCTTCACGTTCTGCAGTTTGTTCGCCAGGAACCACCTCGTCCACCAGGGTAAACTTCTCAAAGTAGTCAATGTCACCACTTTCTTTTGGAGTGGGAGTTTCTGCAAAATTTGAGTCTCCTGATGGCTGAGCAGAGTCTTGCTTTGAAATCTGTGGAGAAAGTATGATGAATAAGCCAACTGAGAACACTGAGGACTTTATAACATTTAACTTTTTCAAATCAAAAAGTATAGAATTTCAGAAAAGGTTTTATTGAGAAAAGTTACAACATTAACTGAATGTGAATGGGAAAGAATCACATTTAATTTTAACACTAGTGTTGAAATCAGCTTATCATAAATCATGTTATAAATACCTCATCTGCATCTTCGATTTCCTCTGGCAGAACATGATTCTGTGCTTGTGTCCAGTCATGGTGGCTTCTGGACCTGATCTGTGGAGTCTGGTCCAAATAGGACAAATTGTCCTGCAGCTCTGTGCTCTCTTCTTCATCCACAGTGGGAAGTTTTGATGGGACTCTGATGTTGAGAATTTCATAACCCTCTGAAATCAAACTAAACAGCTGCTGATCTTTGCTTTTTAATTCTTCTAGGTCGGGTTCTGTTCCAGTTTGCTCCTGTTTCACATTAGGAAGAGAAACCTCTACCATCTCAAGTCTCTCCACTCCCAGAGCCGATGCTGATCTTGAACTACCAGGTCGGCTAAACCTGTCCCCAAGTCTGCTGCTCCTTCCTCCAGACCTCGTCCTCCTGCGGATTATTTTCTCTTCGTCAAAGACGATGGTGATCTTTCCTGCAGCTCCAGAGCTATCCATGCTGCAGCCTTCAGAGATGGAGCTGGTCTCAGAGGCCCAGGGTGTAGAACAGCGACTGGAGGCAGTCTCCCACACAATACCACTGTCCTCACTCTGAACAGTCACCATGGAGAACGATGGATCCACCATTAGGCACTGGAGTTTGGGCTTCACAGACTGGTCCTGGACAACCTCTCGCAGACTGAAGAACAGGGGAATAGACTGGGTCAGGGTGAGCAGAACAGAAAGCTTGCACTGTTCATAAGAGGAAGGGCATGACTAAACAGTCAGACTGTAGGAGAAGATACTTTTAGCTCAGCTTGTGGAAATGTAAGCAGAGGACAAACCAATGAATCAAATCAAAACATATCTGAGTAACATGTGTAGATATGGAAGTCACGCTCACGCATTGCACCATGAGAGCAGGTTAGCAAAACTAAGCCAAAAACAAGATAACACCTGCAAATCTATTCTCAAGATGACTCCTTGATAAGTGTGTATCTCCAGCATTAGAGTAGGTGCCTGATGCCAATTTGCCAGTGTGATAGATGCACTCTGAGCACTCGCTTCTGCAATGAATACAACTTGGCCCAAGGAGGATTGCAGCAAAGTGACGACCCAACGCGTCATCCATGTAATATTAGAGAAAATATGCCTGGGCCTCTCAGATTCATCCGACATATCAGTGTCTTCTACTATTTATGTCATGACAAGGATGATAAATGAGACTTAAAATATGGAACGATGAATATCACAGATAACCAGTCAAGCTTCGAGAAACACTGACGAGATGCTTCTCTTTTGTCTCACCAAAGCAGTTTTGCAAATTATGAATGAGCTACAAAGTTTCACTTAATAACTTAATGAGAAGACACTCCAGCAGACACAACTCCTCCAGCTAGAAATGAGTCATGTTTGAAGTAATTTAAGTTGTATCATCCAGGGAAGTGTAGAACAAATGGATAAATACCTGTTTTGAAGTTCCTCGACCTCATCTTCATCATCTTGGCTGAAGGTCTCTGAAGCCTCACACTCCTGCAGCTCTGTCATCTCAGACTCCAGACTCTCACATTCATCCATCTTGATTTTACCCAACGCCAGTTCCTTTGCAGTTTTATATGTGTTTTAGAGTCTTCTTAATGAATTCAACCAGTATGAATTGGGAAGAGCTGGTCTGCCTGTTTGTTACATCTATGTTGGGAGCGTGTCCATCTGACTCAGCGAGGGACAGAAATAGGCTGAGCAGGGAATGAAAAGAGGGGAGTGGAGATAGTGAGGGGCAAGGCAATAAAAAGTACTAGTCTCAACCTTAAGAACAATAATAACAGACCCTTAGATTTGGCAAATTTTCAGCATATCTTTATTTGCCACATTTGTGTGAAGTCTTCATTAAGTGGCTCTTGGTCTTAACCAGTACAAGCAGCTGAATGTGGTGATGTGACTTTAAGATCAAAACCCCCTTTGCTAAGTTAAATATAGGCCCTGAACTGAAATAGTACCCCCCCTGTCTCTCTGCTGCTGATGGCCAGACCAGATGCACACACATAGATCATGTTTGGTATATCTATCCCACGGCACTAGCATTGTGCAAGTCATAAAACTAAGCGTAATAAGGCGTCAAACCACGAAACAAAAACCTGTCAGCAAGTGATGTGGGATGTAAGGGGACAGACTGCAGCAAATTAAGAAGTTTAGCATTATATCATAATAAATAATCCAGTATTTAATGCCACACCCCAAAACTTGTCATCAAATTTTATCCAGGTTTTCATAAGTATAAACAAAATTAAAAAAAAAAAAATAAGAAAACACAAACCACTTTGTTTGGTAGAGGTGATACAATAGTGGATTTAAACTGATCAGATATACACTATTCAGCGATAACATCATTATCAATGAAAAGTGAGATAGTAATGATGTGGATTATTTTACCACAATATGATATTTTATTCAGCAAATGGATATTTATTCATCAAAAGTGATGTGTTGGAAGCAAAAAAAAAAAAAAAAAAGAACAGCAAAGGGGTCTAAACAGCTTTGACAATTAAATTAAATTCTATTAGTGAAAATTGGGTTAGAGCATCCCCAAAGCCATAGATCTTCTGGGGTGTGCATGGTCTACAGTAGCCAGTACTGACCAAAAGAGGTCTGAAGAAGGACAATCAGATCTCAGTCCATTCAAACACCAGTGGGATGTGTTGGACATGCATCTACTCTATAAACACCCTTCTTTGCACCTTACAGGGCTTAAAGGATCTGCAGCTAACTTCCACAAGTACAGATGTCTGGTTGAGTCCAAGCTTTGTTTTGGAGCTCTTTTTGGCAGGAAAAGGGGACCTACAGGATATTTTGTAGGCAGTAATAATGTTACATTTCCTTAAATGCATGATTGGATGAGGGTAGGATATCTTTTTTATACCGCTTTAGTTAGGTACTGACCACCGTAGACCAGGAACACCCAACAACCAGTGATGTTTCTTGTCATAAATCACTCATGCTGGTGGTTGGAGGGGCTGTTTGGTACAAATTGGCAGCAATGCTTGTTTCAGCCAACCAGGGCAGCTATGACTACAAATGCAGTTTACCACTACCAGAGTGTGAATGTGTGAGCAAATGTGTAATGGATCAATAACACTGGGGAACACAATTTTTATTGAGTTATGTCTGACAGCTGTTTTTAACTCATTTTTGGGTACAGAATCCAAGAGTAATCGCAGTTTTTCTCTATCACATCTTAAAACGTGGAAAAATATAGTATTTATCAGGTATGTGCTTGTTTTACCTCTGCATATAGACGTTCATCTATAGCCTGTCCATCCATAGGAGTGGATCTCTCCTTAACTGTGGTTCTCCCCGAGGTTTCTCCTTTCCCACTGGGTTTTGGAGATTTCCTTGCCGAGAAGGAGGATCTAAGGACAGGGGATGATTGGGACATTTTCTGTTTCTTTCATTACTGGGTTTTTTATTGACTGCATTTTCAAACCAGCTCTGTAAAGCTCTTTGAGGCAACCCTATTGTGATTTAGCACTCTTAGCACGATTGTAGTGTTTAACACTATTATATATATTTTTTTTTACAAAGGATATGGCTAGTTATTCTTCTGTAATTGTACTGATCTATTGGGAGGTGCACACACGTCTCAGTTGTGACTGCACAAACAAGTTTCCACATAGCTGTAAATGAGACCAGTCATAATCAGCTGGTATGTCTTACTACACCTAATCAGTGGAATTTTGCTTATCTGAAGGGTAAACTGTGGAGGAAAACACTTGATGTGCAAGAAAAAAACTGACTGTAATTTTGGAATTAGCATGACAATTTTTATTTTAATCAGCATAAAAATCTAACTCAACAGATTTTTTAAAAATTATTCCCCAGTGTAATGTAAATAACTGAAGGTTATAGTGCCTTAAAAAGCACTATAGAAATTGTATGCGTAATTATTATTCACCCATTATTTTGCCGAAACAGTTTGGGTTCAGGTTATCGCATTAGCCATATCATTTTTTCATAATTTTTTTTTACCTCAATGTGCTACTGATTAACATATACTACCTCCAAAATAACATTGAAAAACACTATTTCATATAATACCCAACTGTTTACATTTTATCCTGTCAGCAATTTATCTATTTAGGTATTTTAACATCATCTACAGGCAATTTGATCATTTAAAATATACATGGCAGTTTTATTATTTGTTGTAGTTATTGTGTAGTTTTTCTCCAGTTTTTGCTTATGTAAAGTATCTTGTTATCACATCACGCAGTTCATATATGCCTTAAATTTACCCCAGTAAAAATTAAGTGTTTTGAATTGAATGGCATCATATGAAGCTCAAACATCAAAAGTAAAACTAAATGTACATTTTCAAAAGATTTAATTTCTTTAAATACAGATTTAAGAGTCAGTATTGTACAAATTATACAAAAAGAACAAAGAAAAACACACTCAAGTCTGTTTTAAATATCTGTGTATTAAATGAATGCAAATAATAAATCAGTTTTTCGGCCGAATTAACCAAGTAGGTGCTGGCCGTCACACCTAAAATGAGGGTACTCTTGGCAATAGTCTAAAGAAAATTACACACTAGGAAGAATAAGGAAAGATGTTGAAGGAAACATCCAGAGTTGACCTTTCCGCAGCCCTCTAATGATCACATCAGATTAACGGCACTCAATCCCAGAGCTAAAACATAAATGTGGAGAAAATGAGAAAGGAGAAGGCCTTAAATACAGCTGTTGAAAACAAAGTGTCTGTAGTGTTTAACCCACAACAACTTCACTACTGACCTAGAAAAGTAGAAAAAAAAGGCTTTGATGTTGTAAGTTAGTCCCAACAGGCTGAATACACTATATATACACACATGTACATAGTGCAGAAACGGACTTAAGCCAAAAGCACTGATACTGCAGCATGGGTCCTTCAAAGTGGATGTAACTAAAACTCAGATTAGATGTGATAAACTTGGCTGATACCAGTAAATCTAAAGCCCGTTGCTTTCTACATTTCAATAGAAGCAGTGTGTATTGTGTCCTCACTTTTTACCCTCTGAGAATCCAATACCACGACCATAATCATCCTCCTTTAGTCATCAGTTGAAGTGGCTTTTCATCTCGACAGATAAAGCATTTCTTCCCTCCACTCCCCGCGACTGCAGCATTTTCACTTAAACTGAACAAAGGCGGCAAAACATTTGACAGTGAGCTTTGTATGCTTTTCAGGAATAGTTACAAGACAAAAGTGATTGTGACTGACAGCCAGAGTGTTCAGAGTCCCAGAGGCCGGGTGAATGTGACATCACGAAGCATTGGCGTTCCTCTGTCAGTTCATCCCAAAGGTCTGACATCATGTCTGGGCTCAGGGCCGTCTTGAGGTAGAAGACTCTGGTCAACTTGTCTTTATAGGAGGAATCCCTTTATCTCCTCGATGATTCCGCATTAATGACGGTTCTGACCGGGAGGATGGAGTTCAGGTCCTTCTTCTGCTCTAGATTGCGATACGACTGTTGAAAGAGGAGACATTGGAGGATTAGGACTAACACAGAGCAAGGAGGGGAAAAAAAAAAAAAGCATTTCTCATCGGGTTTGTCGTGCACCTCAGCAAACTGGTATTTAATGGTCTCAAATTTGCTCAACTCGTGAACAGCTCTGGCCACGTTATTCCTTTCAAATGGCTCTGAAACACAGAAATACTTCGTGAATAAGCAGCATTATATACATTTCTGACATTATTATAATACGTGCATTGACTGTTTACCTTCCACACATATGTACTTGTTTCTCCACAGGTTGAAATGGGTCCTTGGCAAAGCTTTGGCCTCTCGGACTGAGATTACTTGACTATCCCATCTGTGTGACAAAAAATAAAAACGTTTCTATCGCAACATTGAACAAATCTAAACTTTACGAGGGAGCATTAGGGCCATTCATGAAGGAGAAGATATTTTTTGATATGAAGAGATTAAAGTCAACATGTCGACATTAAAGGCAGCATGTCGATATTATACTCCAAATTCCGAGAATAAAGTTGAAATTGGATCTCGACTTTAATCTTGATGGGTTGACTTTAAGGTCGACATGTTAACATTAAATTCATGAATGTAGAGAATAAAGTTGAAATCAAGTCAACTTTATTCTAGATATTAAGACCGTTTCAACTCCAATGTTCCAAGTTTCAGTCTCAGTCGCACAGCACAGCGCTAGTCTGATTCAGTGTGGAGCAGCTCTCTCTGCATGCAAAACTCATGCAAAATTTAAGGTATCTGTCGAAATTAAAGTCAACTTGACATCAACTTTATTCTCGACATTTCCATGTCAAGTTTAAAGTCGACCCATCAAAATTAAAGTCAATATCCAATTTCAACTTTATTCTTGGAATTTCGAGTTTAGTGTCAACATGCCGACTCTAATCTCGTCATATCAAAAAATATCTTCTCCATGATGAATAGCCCTAATGCTCTGTCGTACAATAGAGACCTTCTGAATAGTTCAGTATAATATAGGGCTGAAGTGTACACTAGCAGATTGTTATATTACAGTCAAAGCAATTAAACAAGTACTTCATGATGAACCGCAAACTGGTGATGTCTGCATCTCAAACTGATGATGTCTGCATCTGAAATATCTATTCTGCTATTTTCTGTCTATTCTCTCTAGTGTTCATTAGCGGAATTTAGAGCTGAAACAATTAATCGATTAATTGACTGGAATCAATTAAAAACATTATTCATTTACAATTTTTCTGAATCAAACCTTTGCTTCCTTAATTTTGCTGCTGCTGAACATAGGCTCCACTGTTTTTTTTTTTACACGGACACTTATTGTGATGCACATGATGCCAGGCTCGACACAAACAACATGGAGCTCAGAAAAGACAAGGGCAAAAAGGCTGAAAATGTCTACATGCTCACTTTTCTTCATTGGAACCATCACTTACTCTTTCAAGCTTTCCACACAATCATTAAAAATATTTATGTGTATGTGTGTGTGTGTGTGTGTGTGTGTGTGTGTGTGTGTGTGTGTGTGTGTTGATTCCATCTTAAGTTTTTAGTAAGTTGAATACAAACGAGTT
>JAPTYR010117565.1:0-11089 GCA_029814505.1 Siphamia roseigaster | reverse complement strand
TATGTGGCTGGGATAGGCTCCATGTGACCCCCGTGACCCTAGTGAGGATGAAGCGGGTTCAGATAATGAGATGAGAACTCAGTGAATGACACCATAAAGCTTTAAGATTTAAAGTTCTTAGAAGGTAGAAAGTTTTAATGCTTCATGCACCTCTAAATATGATTATTATATATGATGATTTGTTTTCTTAACAAGTCTTTCAAAACATTAACATTGGATTAAGTAATCTACCTTTTTCACAGCTACAAATGTTGAATTTTGAAGGGATTTTCCATGTGTTCTGTGTAATTTAAAAAAAAAAAAAATCCTATCATCTGAGTGATCCTAGTGTTGACCTGCTGTTAACTCACCCTTTTCTCCCCCGGGGACATGGATGAACTATTGATTCTCAGCCAGTCAATTAGAGCAGTGAAAACACCATGCAACCATTTGAGAGCTATCCATGGGTTACCCAGAATGCAATATGTGGAATTCAATTACTCATCTGACTTAGTGTGGTCTGATTCATGACTCTTGCTTCATATAATGGTTGTCTTGAAGAATGAACAGCCTGTTTGTTGTTGATTTGATCTATATTAGTTCTGCAGGCCACTAAGTGAAGCTCTCTTCCCTCCCCCTCTATTTCTGTGAACCCATAGTGTCCCTTATGAGCCTTTGCGCTGTTAATGTTAGTCTGTTCATCTGTTTACACCTCTTGCATCCACACCGTGTGTCCTGCATGCATGTGTGTCACCCCCACGTTTGCCATCCGTCCCCTCATGTTCCACTGTGAATGTGTTTTCAGAATCATGAGCAGCTGAGGGACCCTGACTCTGACCTCATTCGTAATGACGGCGACCTGACCTTCATGTTTGGCGACACTGCCATCACCGCCAACGGAGCGTCTGGCGGTGGGGCAGATGCGGCCGGCAGCTCGGGCTGGACTGTGAATGGAAAACGGAGCGGCAGCACCTCAGAGGAGGCACTGGAGCGTGAGCTGGACTCCCGGGAGCAGGAGCTGCTGAGCCGTGGCACACGCCTGGTTTTCCCCATTGAGGATCACGTTTGACCCTCCCCTTCCTCCCCGCCTTCACTATCGCCTCCCTGACCTAACCCGAGTTTACCTCACCCTCAGCTCTCCACATCCTGCAGGAAGATGGTTCAGTCCTTTGGAGATTAAACAAAGTGGAGATATGGGAGTAGACAAAAGGGAAGGGTTCAGAACTGCTCAGGAGGACAGCCCACAGAACATTTCATCGTCATCGCAGAGCTGGAGTTTCTGCTTCAGGAGGCATATCCTACAGCGAGCCAGGACACAAACTCTTCATGCGTTCAGACAGTGATTCAGTTTCACTGATTCTTTTTGTTTGTTTCCTCTGCATAAATGGGAGGGAAATATTTATGCAGGTTGTGTGGAGATTCTGTTCTTCCGGTGAAATTCTGTTTGCACTTTTCAGTATATGGCCCATTGTGAGTTCATTTCTAATGGAGAAAAAGAAGAGGGATGATTTATTTCCTGGCAGCAGTCTGTTTCATGATGTGATTTTGTCTAAGCAGTACATTGGTGAGGCCGAAACTTTTTAGTACTTTATAGATGAAAAAGTCAATTCTTGGTCTTTTTTTTTTTTTTTTTACAAATGCACTGAGTTGCTTTTGTTTCTGAAAAACCAGTGTTCTGTGTAAGTTTCACACAAAAAGCATCTGTGTGGAATACAGAAAAGGCTTTACCATCACAGTCATGGGTGAAAATAACAGGCGAAAAATGCAAGCATGTAAATAGCTACAGAGCAGAGCTTTGTTCCTTCTGCGTCAAAGTGCTCCACTGAATTCAGTAGATCCCATGACTGTTACAAATAGCATCTGTGTATCTTGTCTTTGAGCTCGTCCAGACCGTTTTCTCTGTACTAGGCTGGTTTTCATATAGCATGAATGAATAAGGAATGAACCATTTTCATGGTAATTATTTGGGTCTTGTGGGGCAGGGCTAAACTAACTAAAATATGTCATGAGATATACACTTTAAAAAAGGAGAACAAGGCAGTGTTCATAATCAACACTAAAATGTTTCAATCATTCATCTAAGTGGGAGTGAAACTTAAAGAATTTAAAATTCTTTCAGCCTTTACCTAACAGGTAAAATTTAGACAGATGGCAGTAACCACCACTGGTTTTGACATTTTCCCTGACAAAATATCTGCATTTCTCAAGAATAAAAACTAAAATGACGTATAAGCTCATATAATAATTATCCTCAATCATTTATGACCAATCAGAAGTACTTGCCTGCAGAGAGCCTGCCTTCTTTATTACCTCCTGTTTTTCTGCTGTGTTTGGCACATATCTGTGTACCTCCAGTCAATAACAGAAGTGAAGGCTATGTAGACGAGACTGGATCAAAATGTAACAGCTCTGGAAATGTCTTTGCTCCTCAGTTGCGTTCACTCAGAATCTTTGCATATGGTTGTGTAAAGGTGTGGGTGTGTTCAAATGCTGTGATTTAGTCTGAACAATTTCACCTTCATTCAGTATTTTGCTTGGGCAGTTTACATATAATGCCTTGTACCACAAAGAACCCAATACACATGCTGTTACAGTGGGGGAAAAACAAAACATGAATTCTTTAGTCATGACTTCCTGGAGCCTACTATCTGCCAGCATACGCCCAGGTGGACTGACTGAGGTCAATTGGATTGACTATCTCATTGTCCAGCTACAACAACACTTCACTTGTACATTCAGCAGTCACTGCACATACATAATGGGCCCAAAGAAACTTCCCTAAGTTTTGATTACAAGTAACCTGAACACCTTTTTTCTGATTGTCCACTGATAGGAAATGGGAACATATTTTCTTCTCTTAACAAGGAATCATCTGCCGTTAAGGCTTCTGTTTTGGTACCACATGCAGGCTTGTTGTCTCAACACTGTACAGCAGGTGTGTAACATTAAATAAATCATAAGGTGTGTGTGTGAGACGTCATTTCACCTGTGGCCCAGTTTGTACCAGTTACTCCTGAGCAGTGGAAGGAACATATTGGTTTGATTCTTAGCTCCAAGATGCAAATCCTTTTAATAAGACACTTTGAAATTCAGTCACCACACTGGGTGACATTTTCTGTAACAAAACACTAAAACCTGTTCTTTTTCTGCATGTGATTTGCATTAGTACAGGTGAACTACAGACATGTATTCTTCCCGCTACATTTTCTTATTTAAAGTGGCTTAATGCAAAGAATTATAATGCGAGCGCTATTTGCATATTTTTTCTCTCTGACATTTGATGGCAGTCCTAAAGTAACTGGGACAATAGTTGTACTGATCCAGCATAAATAGATGTACCCAGACTATTTGGGCTCGTGGAGCAGCTGGCTGAACCAACTCACTCTGGGACTGTATCTGTGGTTTCCCTTTTCAACATGTTTTGTTTCCCCCTTTACCATGTCTAGACATCTGAACCAGCCCCCCTTTTCTAATTCACCGCATAACACGTGTCACCTTTGTTTTCTCTTTTGACTGTGCCCACTGGCTCCTGCATTTATGTATTTATGAATACATAAGGGCACGTGTGAAAAGCCACACTAGTGTATGTTAAATCTGGGGACTTTGCTGCTGGAAGGAGAGCCCTGCTTAAGTTTTATGGCTCGCTGGGGACCTCCAAGAGGAACTGAATCTACTTATGCAAGATGCTGTCAAGTTGGAAGGACCATGGGTCATCGAAACTCAAGCTGGAATGAGAAGTAATGAATCTAGGGCTCTGCATTTCAGTTATCACTTGTTCACCATTTTGTTTCAACAAACTATTATGTTACAACTTGTTCTGATGCTCATTGTCTGTGTTATGCTTGCATTGCCTCTTCTGTGATTAGGCTTCAAAGCTTCATGATCCACCCTCATTACAGTATAATCTACAGCATAGGTTATCGTGTCTTTGGTTTGTGAAAAACAAAACTGTGATTATTGCTCATATTTGTTGACTTTCCTACAATTCCTGCTGTATTAACAAAAAAAAGACATTTTTGTACGAGATGTAGGAGCACCTTACGGACAGCCACACCATGGACGATCGCAGGCAAATGAGCAGAGTTTGGCACTTTACCCTCAAGCAGAGGACACTGGCTACAGACTATTATATAACCTTTATGTGCACTCTCACCAGACTGTGTGGCTGTCAAGTTGTCTTGCCACCTGTATTTACATGCTTTATGTTCCTGAGAAATATGACATGTAGCTCAGTTCAATATGTCAGTATGTGCACCTGTTGTCTGCAGTCGCAACTGGTTGCCAGGTTCTATCTGCCATGGTTTGCATGTCAACATAGTAATTAAAATATGTCAAATCATCAGATGCCAGATGTGTTTTATTTAGTCTAAGAATGCACTAAAGGAAGTAAGTGTTTTGTTTTTAGGGTTTATCCAACCACACCATTTTTAACCTACCACATGCATATGCAGTTTTCATATTTCACTTCTTTGTTTGAACTTTTTATTCAGTTTCTTATGTTTTCATTTAATTTAATTTAGACATGAGTGCAAATTTTATGACCCAATCCTGGAACGTTAGACAAAGAGCTGAGTGATATCCCAATATTATGTAAAATCTAAAATTTTAAGGGATTGTTTTCTCGCTATAAGAACTGAGGGCAAGAGTAGCTGCCCCACAAAAGTATCAACACAACTCTTTTGCTGTGTGTAAGACAAAATGACCAACAGTTTACCAGGGGCACATAAATCATTTGTCCTCATAAATTGAGTCCTTTGAGGATTATATTTGAGAAATGGTAATTTTAGGAATAATTTATAGTGCTTACGGTACTTTTGAAATGTAAGAGGTTACAGATTACTTGTTGCCTTGCTAACATGTCATGGAAATGTATTTCATTGTCTTTATCAAGTAACCTTTCTTTATTAAAACAATATACTTTGCCACTGAACAATTGGATTCACAATTAATATATTACAAGAAGCAAACAGTTTACATTTTAAAAGGTCCCCAGAGGAATAATTCTAGTTTTTTATTTCAGAAAGGCAATACCTCGCATAAATTAATTCAGTATAATAAACAACCCTAATAAGATGGTTCATTTAAAATTAATTTTTAATACATGGGTGTAATAGGGGTTATAAACTCAATATGTTTTTTTTCTGTAGACAGATTAATTTATACCTCATCTGCTGTAGCTTTGCATCTTTGTCGCTCTGCATGAATGCATCTCTCAGACACTACAGTGCAACGACTGGGTAACAGTAACCAGTAACCATTGTTCAGTACTGTTGTTTGGTTTACACTGCTTGGTTGGATTTCATATTTATGGGTCTGTTAGAGAAAAGAAAAGTTAGAAAAGTTGTGAAAAATAGATTAGGTTATTTGATGAGGAAAGTTAAATACTCAGTTCCCTTTAATTAGTAATCTGCAACCAATTCCTAAGGTAACGAAATAACACTATTAAGAACTATTAATATTTTCACAGAGTTCCCTCAAAGAGACAATGTACACAGGTGATTTTAGTGCCACTGACCAACTGATTGTCATTCCATGAAGAACATCACATCTACATGTGTTAGTTAATCCCAGAGGTGGTAAAAGTACTCACATTCTGTACTTTGGTAGAAGTACAGCTACTTGTGTGGGAAAAAAATATTCTGGTAAAAGTAGAAGTACTGATTCAACTCCTTTACTTAAGTAAAAGTTAAAAAGTACAACTTCTCAAATTTAATAAAGTAAAAAGTAAAACTGCATAGTGGGTTTTTTTTGCCATGGATGAAATAATACGTTTTTAACCAGGAAAAATCATAAAAGATTCAAAAGTATCTAAAAATAAAGCCCTTAAAAGTGAGTTACTGTGTAGATTATGTGTTTGATTGGGTCATAGTACTCAGCTTTGTGAGTACAGGTAGGAAATTTTGAAAAAAAAAAATCAAATAAAAAAAATAAAAAATCAGAAATATGTGGTAAAAATACATAATTCTGACATTAAAAGTCACAATCATGAGATAAAAGTCAGAATTATAATATAGAAAGTCACAATTTTTCTCCTTTCTCACTTATTTTACGTACCGTCACATCTATTTAGAAAAAGCAACAAGTATATTCTGAGGATGTAAGGAGTATAAAGTACAGATATTAATGCAAAAAGTAAAAGGTTGCCAGAAAAATAAATACTCAAATAAAGTACAGATACCTAAAAAAAAATCTACTTAAGTACAGTAATGAAGTACTTATACTTAGTTACTTCCCACCTCTGGTTAATCCAATAGAGATCCATTCAGTCTTATTGTATTTAGAGCTCAGGACCTTTTTCCATTACTTTCAGATCTTATTGTAGCTCAAAAGTGTGTGAGATTTTTGGCTACATTCTACAGTTATTATGTTCATTTCATCCCAGTATATGTATTCAGGCCCTTTTCGTGCCACTGCAGCTGTTTAAAGACATCCACAGTAATGTTTCGAAAGACACACCCAAAAACATTAAAAAGGGGGAATATTCAGGGCAAACAGCAGAAATGAGTCACACATTGTCTTCACCAAATGCTCCCTTAGCATTTACTATGTCTTTATTGAAGTTATTTAAATAGTCTAAAAGTTATTTCTTTCTTGACAAGAGGACCTCTTCAGGTATAAAACAATTATTACAGAACCAACTTCTAAAGTTGAACATATAGATGCTGGTGCACATTTGACCCCTCCTCAACACAATGTTAACCAGAGGGATATTCACAGCATTTTACATTATTTTAAATAAAAACGATACACAGCTTTAATCAGTACCATCTGTTGTGTTTAGAAAACCTGTTAAGAAAAAAAAGTCAAGTGGGAGAGGACAGAAGCAGTTCTCCAAGACACGTCTGTGGGATATTTGAAAATTTCACACCCATGTGAGTGTTTTGTCAGTGGGGCGCTGCAGCTGTCCGGATTCCTGAGGGGCCGGGGGAGGAACAATAGTTCCTCAGTCGGGCCTCTTTTAGGAAAATACTGTAGTTTCTTCTTTCAAAGCTCTACATTAGCAATGTTAGTGAACCGGGTGAGATTGGTAATGCTCGAGATTACTGCCATGTTTATTCATGGACCGGATAGATAAGTCACGCAGGAGAGAGTGAAACTGACGCTGCTACTACCTTGTATGCAGGCAGTCATCTCCCAAGAAGGACCCATCTCAGGCTTTTTATGGCCCTTCCCTACAGGGGATTTAAAGAGGGATTAGTGCTACTAAAAGGACAGAAGGATATAGGCTGCCCTGGAGCGGCAGCACCAATCAACCACATCCTTCTCTTCTTTATTTCCTCTTCCCATATCCTCGTATCTGCACACTGGTGCCGATCAGGTAACACTGTGAAAAACAGACTGCCAGCTTCACTTTTCAAATCCATCTGTATGTGATTGGCTGCCCTTTCAACTTGAAATTTCTTCATTCATCAGCTCCACTCAGCTAGAGGAAAACAAGAGCTTGAAAACTCCCAGTGGACCACATTCCAGCTGCTTGCCTTTTTTATTCCACCTTTTGCCCTCAGCCTTGGACAGCAGGCCCCTGGAACAGGAAAAAAAAACATCTTACAACATGTTTTAAGGAAAATCAGTTGAGGATTAAGATAAAACTCTTAATATTATGGCACAGCTGTACAGGAAAGCATTCAGTGCAGCATAAGGATCACAGATATACTCAATAGGATTAATAATACTCAGGATGGAGGCTCTATCAGTAAATAAAGCATTAAAGCAGGGTTCAATGGTCCGGGCAGTGTCCACCCTGCATTTGACGGCTTGTAAGCAGCCCATGTCTAAAGGGTCTGCTTGTGAAAGCTGGTGGTGACAGGCTGCTGGTAACCCTGGGAGCTCTATCCCATCATGGAACGGTGTATACAATGATCCCCTTCTTGACAGTGCAGTCAGAGGCCCAGCACCTCGCTGCCAACCTCCACTATCCATGAGGGGACCCAGCATTGCCAAAGAGAAAACAATGATGTCTTTATTAGATAGCAGATCACTTAGTCATAAAGGATAGACACATCTTTTTGACTGTCAGCTCCAAAATTGATCATAAACATCACATGGATTTAATCAAAAACATAATTTCAGCTTTTGCTTGTGGAGGATCTGTTAAAACATCACCTTATGTGATTCATTACTTAACGAGAAAATGAAACAATAAAGCATGTGTGTAAAAATCACCAATAATACTGTGACATATTAAGACGTTATGAGCTGTTATCTAACACACACACACACACACACACACACACACACACACACACGAGCAGAGTCCATTATAAACAGAAATCTATGCTGACACAGGCCACTTACATTAAGAAGTACATCACTGCAATCTACAGGTGACTCTCATTTATGTTTCTAAATTAAATTAAATCCATCAAGTATTTAAGCCTCAAGTGTCAAATGATTAAAAAAATGTGATCCTCTGTACATCCCTCCAGATGGACGCCCTGCTTATGGTTCTTTAATTTGCAGGGAGGTCAGAGGTCATGTACAGAGCACTGCAGTGTAAAAACCCAAGAGCCTACAGAATGGTTTCTGCTGGACCACAAACATCCTGTTCAAGCAGGGGAGAAGCAGTTACATAATGAGTGTACATCTTCATTTTGATTTGTTGAGTTTCAGAAGAGGTGAAACAATGGTTCGGTAAATAATAGAACTCGCAAAAGTATTTGGCAAACTGAAATACTGTTTCACAAGCACAAAAAAAACCCCTTTTTTTATTAGACACTGTTTACATAGGCAATGTAACCAGTGGTTCAAGAAGTGTCGCAATGTAAATAATATTTAATTTTGTGTCTAAATTTATATTCAAATTCATATAAATATCAATTATCTTATCCTATCTTGTCTAAAGTAGTCAGATATGTTACTCAATAATAAATACTCTTCAAGTAGCTATTATCAGAAAAATGCACTTAATGTATGAAAAGTAAAAATAGTCATTGTGCAGTAAAATGGTCCCTGACAGTGTTTTCCTATTCTATATTTTTGATTCAGATTGTAACCGTATTAATACGTGTTACATTTCACAGTAGTTGATGTTTATATATAAAGAAGTATTTTAAAAAACTCAATATATTGAGTTTCTTCATGATGCTTCTTCATTCTTCTCTTTAAGCATCATTCTGTATTTAGTGTTGCTGTCCTCTAAATAGTCCACTTTTCGTGACATACAATCTTAGTTTCATCTTTGGGCTGATGTATTTCGTATAGTGAATCCAAGAAGGTTGTTACCGGCAGAAATAGGAGACACTTCATCTAACATCAATCCTAAAGATTTTTTTAACCTTTGGATATTTGGATGCTTTGGACATAAAAATTACAATATTTTGTTTTTGTTGAAGTAAAAATGAAATGTATGTAAAATGGAAATACTCAAGTGAAACTAATTCAAGATGTAGGCTACATTGTATAGTTGATTATATGCTGCATTCCACCAGTACACTCCAGACCTAAAGCCTTATATTCCCTTTTGCATTAACCTGTTTTGGGATAATCGAACATACCTTATACATCGATTTCTCGTGATTCATCCTTCTTCATGTTGTTTTCTCCACAATGTTCTTCTCATAACCCAGCTGTCTCATGACTTCACTGCAGTAGGCCTCCACTTGATTTATCTGTTCCACATTGAGCCGCTCTCTCCACGCGTATATCGCCTCTTTTGCATCCCTGGATGAGATCAGGAACGGCCTGTCTGATGAATACCCCTGTCCGTGCGTCATGTTCAGCGCAAACTTCTCCAAAGCAGGGACGGTGGACAGGTTAGAGAAGCGGTAGAGCCTCTGCAGCTCCTCCATAGGATGCAGAACTATGTCCTCATAGCGGATTCGAAGGTAGTTCCTCTTCACCCATGGAGGCGCATTCATCACCAGTAACATGTCACTGAGCCAGTTGTCGCAGATGAGCTCCATGGCGCTGGACACGTAGCTCTCTGCCCGGTTCACCCTATTGCTCGGTACCAGCAGGCGTTTGTACTTGTCATTCTGTTTTTTACTTCTCAGTACTTGGATGCTTTCCTTCACCAGGGCCTGTTTAGACTTTAAGCGCGAGTTGTGCACTGCCCTTGGGTCTCTGAAGAGCTGGATGATCTGGAGGTTAATAGCTGGGTCTTTCATTAAAGGAACCAACGTACTGAGATCCAAAACACGCACCCCTTTAATAACCATCACCGGGTACTTTTTGCATTCCTTCTCCAGCTCCCTAATGTCTCTCTTTTGGCACTTTACGCACAGATCCTCTCTCACCAGCCCGATTTCGTGTCGCTTGTGCGCGTCACATAAGGGCTCTGAGCAGATCACTTTGTTCATTTTCCATCCGAATATGAAGGAAGTTGTGATATTTTGTGATCCAGCATAAAGTTTGAGGACGGAGAAGTCGCAGCGGTACAGAGCGTTCATCATGTCTCTGACGGCCCCCTGGAGGCTCCCCGCATCCCCTGGGTACAGAGCCTGCCATATGTGCCACATGGGCTCGTACAGGTAAAAAACATCGGGGTGCTGGTTGAAGAGCTCCCCTAAGAACGAGGAGCCGGTCCTCCAGGTGGCATGCAGGTAGATGTGGATCCGCGACTGGGTCCTGTTTACGTTTGCGTACTCCGGTGCTTCGCTCCCGTTGACTTTACCGTTATCCCACAGCATTGCAACCGTGTTCTCCAAATCTGGGCATCTGGACTGTTGCTGCAGACCATGTTTCCCGTGTTGAACAGATTTATCCCGGTAATCTAGCACGTACGGGATTAGCAGAAGGAGACCCGAATATGCCAGTATCAAAATCAAATATTTTTTATGTAGCCTCCTCTTCATTTCCTTTTGCCTGGAGGGGGCCGCTAGCTGCTTCTCTACTGTCGACACACTGCTTTGTGAGGCACCGCGGTATCTACAGTAAAGTTATGTGCGTGCGTGTGTGTGTATGTGTGTGTGCGTACAATTACAACATATGTACATGCTTTTTTTGCAGGCTGATTCCCCCATGTGTGCTTAACCCTCCTATTACCCTCAAATATTAGTCACACATTTCGTCCTCGGGGTCAATTTGACCCCAGTGATATTTGCCCCTAGAAAATGATTTACAGGAAATTGTTGACCAAGTTTTTTTTGTCAGGCACATTGTTTATTTGTTG
>JAPTYR010116788.1:0-11103 GCA_029814505.1 Siphamia roseigaster | reverse complement strand
TAACAGGTTGAATTGTAATGGGATCATTACTGTCCATCACATCAGGTGAGGCATTTGATTGGTTTCCTTGCTCCTCAAAAGAATTCTCAGGAGCTCCTTGATGTGTTGTTACGATGTCATCTTCCACAGGTTCATCATTTCCAGTATTGTCTCCATCCAGTAGGTTTTCCACTGGTAAGTGACCAGTATGCTCATTTCCACTTGCCCTCCAGTCCAAATCAGGCTCTGCATTGACAGTCGTTTCTGATAAGTCATAATCCGGTGGGTTTGTCATGTCTGGTTGTTGAGGCTTTTCACATTCATGAACAACAGTAAACCTGGTGACTTCTTCAGGTGGGGAGTCCTCAGCCCATTGAATCAAAAGTTCATTGTCAAGATCGGTTAACTCTTCGTCGTCACTACTTTTGGTAACAGCAGTTTGACGTGTCTTAGGATGGTGAATCAACACTGGCTCAGCTATATCTCCTGTGGCGACAGGAAGGACACTGCAAGGAAGCAAAAGGTCTCTATGTAAAGTTCGTGAGGGACCTTGCTTTGACTCAGGTTTAACAGTATAAATGGGTAAGGTGCCTGCACGTTTGACTACTACATGGATGTCTGCTTCCCAGTTGTCAGCAAGCTTATTCTTGCCACGCAGCCTCACATTCCTGACTAAAACCCGATCCCCAGGTTCAAGTTCAGAGACTGTGATTTTGCGGTCAAACCTGGTCTTGTTTTTGTCTGCCACTTTTTGAGAATTTTCAGAAGCTAATCTATAGCTTTCCTCAATACATTTTTTTGAGACATCCAACATACTGTACATGAGTCACTTTTTGATCTTTGTTGAGAGGAAGTCCAAATGCGAGATCAACTGCTAATCTAGGTTTTCTCCCAAACATTAAGTCATAGGGAGAAAATCCTGTGACATCACTACGAGTGCAGTTGTACGCATGTACTAACGGCATGACATAGTCTTTCCAATGGGATTTTTGTTTAGATTCAAGCGTTCCTAGCATACTGAGTAGCGTTCTGTTAAATCGTTCTGTAGGATTACCCCGAGGGTGATAAGGGGTGGTTCTTATTTTCTTTATGCCTGAGATTTCACAGAGGTCTTTTATTAGTTTTGCCTCAAAATCAGGACCCTGATCAGTATGCAGGCACTCAGGGATGCCGTAGTGGACGATAAACTGGTCCCACAAGCACCTAGCGACTGTTTTTGACTTTTGGTTTGGAGTGGGCAGCGCCAGAGCAAATTCAGTAAAATGATCGGTCATTACCAAGATGTTACTAGTATTACTGCTGTCTGGTTCCAAACTGAGAAAATCCAAACAGACTAGCTCTAATGGTCGGGTAGTGGTAATGTTGACAAGGCTAGCTGCTTTCTCAGGAGGAGTCTTCCGGCGTATGCAACGATCACAGGTTTTTACTTTCTGCTCAACGTCTGTTGCCATTCGTGGCCAGTAGAAACGAGTTCTGACCAGATCAAGGGTTCTGTCGACACCAAAGTGGCCCATCTCATTGTGCAAACTTTGAAGCGCGGGAGCTCGGAGCTCCTCAGGAAGAACTAGCGGGTGGGTCACTTGGTCTCCATCTTGTCTTTTTCTGTATAACACCTCACTATGAATTTCCAAGCGATTTAGTTCCCTAAGCAAAAGAAGAAGATCTGGGAGTTCTTTTCTAGCAGTTGGTGGAGGTGTTTGACCATTTTCAAGGTGTTCAATAACTTGTCGAATTGTTGAGTCCTCTCTTTGTTTGTCTCTCAGCTCTGATTGGGACAAAGCAGGAATAGTTGGTAAGCCGTTTTGTTCCCCTGAAACATACATGTCTGGAATCGCATCAGCTGAGATGGTAAGTGACTCTACAAGTGTAACGCCACTATCCTGACTCTGATCTCTGACTTTCACAAGGTGAGTTTGACAGATTGCTTGGACAACACCACTATCTACCAGCTCTGTGGTGTCAGTGTCAGCTAAGTGACTCACTACAAATCGGCTCACACGCTCCTGCTCTTTCCTGGACTGGACATCGTTGACAAGTTCACCATGGGGACGTCTAGATAATCCATCGGCGTCAAGGTTTTGCTTGCCTGCTCTATACTCTAACTTAAAGTTGTATTTAGACAAAGCTGCAAGCCACCTGTAACTTGTGGCGTCTAATTTAGCATAGGTCAATATGTATGTGAGCGTATTACTATCTGTAATTACTTTGAACTGCCCACCATACAAATAATCATGAAACTTTTCACTCACTGACCATTTGAGTATAACGCGCTTCACTTCTTGATAACCCACGACTGGCAAAATCTATGGCCCTGAGCTGACCTTCCTGCTCCTGATATAGTGCTGCACCTAAACCAGTGGTACTGGCATCGGTATGGAGTACATAAGGGAGTTTTGGGTCTGCAAAACCTAGAATAGGGGCTGAGGTTAGCTTCTCAATGATGGAGTCAAAAGCTATTTGACAGTCTGACGTCCATCGGCTCTCAAAAGGCATTTTGGGATCAAAATAGGTTTGGTCTGTTCCCTTGAGTGGTGGGTAACCACGTGTGAGATCATTGAATGGGCGTACTATAGAAGAGTATCCCTTTATGAAGCGTCTGTTGTACCCTGAAAACCCTAAAAAAGATCTCAGATCTTTGAGATTCTTGGGTCGTGGCCAGGTCTTAAGAGCCTGGATTTTTTCAGGATCTGTTTCAACACCATTCTCGGAGATCACGTGACCAAGGTACCGGACTGTTGTCTGAAAAAATTTATATTTTTCTGGTGATAACTTAAGTCCATACTCCTTAAGACGGTGGAGTACTTGCATGAGGCGTCGTTCATGTTCTTCCAGACTGTTTGAAAAGATTATGAGGTCATCTAGAAAGACTAACACCTCATGTAAGTTCATATCGCCAACACAACCCTCCATTAGCCGCTGGAAGGTGCTTGGGGCGTTGGTTATGCCCTGCGGCATGCGGTTGAATTCCCAGAATCAGAGCGGTGTTACAAATGCCGTCTTTTCTTTATCTGCTTCTTCTACCTCAATCTGATAGTACCCAGACTTAAGATCGAGGACTGTAAACCACTTAGATCCTGAGAGGGCTGAAGACGTCTCTTCTAAATTTGGAAGAGCATAAGTCTTTTTGTGTTTGTAAATTTAGTTTACGAAAGTCTATACATAGACGCACGTCATTGTTTGGCTTTCTCACTACAGCGATAGGTGACGAGTAGGGTGACTGGGCCTCTCTTATCACACCTGCCGTGAGCAGCTCTTGAAGGTGTTTACGCACCACCTCGATGTCTTGAGGGTGTATTGGGCGTGCACGGTGTTTAAAGGGAGTCGGATCATGAAGTTTGATGGAATGTTTCACTTTGCTCGTACACTCAAAGTCAAGATCATGGAAAGCAAACACTTCCGGAATGTCATTGAGTTTCTTGGTTATTCTCTCTTTCCACTCCTGTGGGACTGGTGAGTCACCAAAGTTAAAACTCAGAGTCGCCTTGTTGGTGGCAGGCTCAGTTGCACTTATTACATTGTACTGGGAGAGGACACAATGGAAAGCTCCAAGCTCTGCGATGACACAGGTAGATGGAATTGTGACATCGTGTTCTGTTTCATTTGTAATCATAACAGGCACTTTGTATGGAGATTGGGAAGGGAGCGTTATCAAGCATGTTTTAACACAAAGGCCGCCTGGCAAGGAAGACTGAGAAGGATGTTCAATTAAGGCAAAGGTGTCAGTGGATACACCGTGAACATTAGCAGAACCCTCTAAAACTACAGTCTGGCCCGCTGGAATAACAGCTGTGATGTTGCCTGCCAAGGTAACCAATCCAATGTTCCCATCTTTGTTCTGTATATGTCTTAGTTCAAGAGTTTTCAGAAGTGCTCTAAACCCATAAGGACTAGGTAAGTACTCAGAAGTCTTGATATCCAGGTACTTTTTATACAAAACATCAAGCGTGTTTGTTCCTACTAACACAGGTGTCCTAGTGTTTGGATGAGCATCTGGAACAACAGGTGCTAAGGTTGGTATGTCAATCTCTGCATCTAAGAAATCTTCTGGGAAAAGTAACACAAATCTCTATAGAACCTAAATAAGGGACGGGCTGACCAGCTGCGCCCTCTATTTCCAAAAGGTCATAGAGTGGGTTAAGTTCTTGCTCTGGAAAGTTCTGTTTGTAAAATGACTCTGTGACAGCAGTCACTTGTGACCCAGAGTCAAGAAGACAATTCACATTAACACCAGAAATGCCAACTACAGCTGTGCATTTAGAGCCAATTAACCCCTTTGGGAGTTTGTAGCTTTGAGGCTTAGCGACAGACTGTTTAAGTTTAGCTCGTTGCTTGTTCTTAGTGGGACATGTTTGACTGGCTACAGTCCCCATTTGCCCCGCAATAGAGACTGGCTTTAGTTTAACTGTTTAGCACTTGAGGGGTTCTCAGATTCCCATTTCTTTTGTTTCTCTCTGAACAGTTTGCGTTTTTCAGTAACTAAAGCTGGGTTTGGTTCATTTTCACACCTCGGTTTAATGTGGCCATCCTCTCCACATTGAAAACAGTACCATGGTTAGGGTGGGGTACTTTGAGTTTTGACAGTTTGTTCTGTGTTCATTTTATCTGGCTTCTTTTTCTGTTTTGGCTTTGTACTTGGTGCACTTTTTGAGTTCTGAGCTTTTGGGTTTGCAGTTAGCTTCACTAGTTGACTTTGTAGTTTTGCAACTTGTTTTGATAGTTCTTTAATTGAGCTTACGGTGGTGTTATCATTTTCATTTGAACTGCATTTCACAGTTTGCAGATGTAAGGCCGCTTTTTGTTTTGCACTCCCCAAATGTTGCCTCATGCGCATGTTTTTTGCAGCATTTTGGTCTTCTTCAGTGCGTAACAAAAGAAGCAGATCAGGAAAGGTTGGCGGATTTTTTCACTTTTGTTTCAACTGGAGAGCAGTCAAAAGGGAATCATGCCAACTACCTCGACAAAACTGTGTGACAAGAAGCCTGTCAACATCATCGCTTAAAGCACCACCACGTTTCACAGCATGAGTTAAAGCCACTTGAAGGCGCTGTAAGTAGGGGCCACCTCCTCCTCCCCTTCCTCTGTCAACTACTCTGAGTCAAATTTGGTTTCTCAGGGATGGTTTCTCCCCTGTGATCTGGAAGGTGTCAAGGAACTTAGCGTAAAGCTCTCTGCCATCTTGAACTGTCCCATAAGCAGAATCCAAAAGCTGAAGGTATTCTGAAGGTGAGCTGTTAGTGTTCAAGTGCTTAATGACATCAGCTGCTGGGGGTAATAGAGACTCAATGATCTTTCGTGACTGCTGTAGTTTGGACATAGAAAGATCAGTCAGGATTAGTTCTACACTGGAGCGCCAAGTATCGTAGTCTGGCTCATAAGGTGGTCGGGGATCTTTGCCAGAAAAAGCTCTCAGTTTTTGCGAAAACTGTAGTCCAGATAAATCTTCTCTCTTTACAATGTGCTCAACGACCACACGTTGCACTTCCGGAGGATTTAAATCATATGCAGCCATTATGGGCACCGCTTGAGCTTGGTTTGACTGGCTCACTGATCATACATGAGTACTGGCTGAATGCTGAGAGTCACCTGATGAGGACTCAGGTGAGTTTGCAGGTAAGTTAGTTGGCTCTGATTGGTCATTTTCAGGTTCAGTGATTGCCTCTGCAATCTGTGACATCATGTCTTTGAGAACAATGGCAAAATCTTTGCCACTCATCTTAGCTAGGTATTTAATCTCAGAGAGATACGACTTGGTTGTATCATTTCCAACAAACTGTGTAAACACTAGCAAGAGATTGTATCTTACAGCTATCTCCACTGTTGGACACATGAGTATAAGGCAATGGATCAAGAGTGTAGACAGCAGTACCTGAATTGTACTCAACAATAACACTCTGGAAAAATTCAGATTCACAATCAGTGACTTTTACAACTCTGGAAATTGACCCATATTCTTTTAAGAATTCAATCACCTCATTAATTTGTTCATCTCCAGCGATTTCACTCACAATCACTGCATTTGGGACTTTAATCGATTCATGCTTAATTATTTCCATTTTTGGTACGTTACAAGCTGAGATAATAGAACAAGAAAAAAAAAAAAAAACGCTCCTGGCTGGCTCGCCAAAACTTACTGTAACCCCTGACTAACTCCACGTAGATTATGATAATACAACTAATAGACCAGATACTAGGTTCGGCAGGAGTACAATGAAAATTAAGGTGAGTGCGGAATGAAATAGCTGGAGGCCAAAGTTAAACAAAAGTAATGATTGTTATTTTCTTTTAGAAAAATAGACAAAAATTTAAAATAAACAATTTACAATGTTAACAATCACAATAGCCGGCAAAACACAAATAAACCACAGTCTTTGAGTTCAATCTCTCTTTTTTTTAGTCATTAGTGTCAAGTCAAACTTTCTTTTCAGTTTAGTTCTTTTCCTTTCTGTTGGTTTGAGTTGTTACCGCTTTGATGATTAACACTTGAGAATGAGAATCCTCAGATGATGAGTTAGATGAGAGTTCAGTTTCAGTTCAGTTCTGGTTTCAGGCTCGCCATCTCCATCCGTAAAACATCAGGTATCCAGGAATCCAAATCCAAAGTTTCTTAACCATCAGAAAAATCCTAGCCAAGATGAGGTTTCAGCACAAGCACAGCAAAGGACACACTCGAGTAGCCTCCCTAGCCTGTTTTTCCTTCCACAAGACAATCCCAAAAGTTTTACTCGGACCGTCTACAGTCTGTCTCGTTCACTCTCGGAGTACAAAAGACCGCTTAACTAGTGCGCGATGCAGTCCACACCTTGGAAGGCGTGACTAATATTGTTCTTAACAAATGAGAAGGTCATTATCACATAACGTCACCATAATAACAGGAAAATAAAGTGAGGGAGAAAGGATTACATTTCCTCTTTCAAAAATAAATGTTTTTTTAAAATAAAACTGTACAACTGCATTTTACAAATAAAAAGGAGAGAAAAGAGAGTCATTTTCTCTACTGGGTTACACAATACTTAAAACACTCACAAATAAACATTAAAAACAAAGTGCGCTGCAATGATTGTGCAAAACAGAATTTACTGTAAAACAGAACATTATCACACATTTTAATCGAAATAAATATTACTACTAAAAATAACTCTAATATTACTACTAAAAACACTACTATAAACGTTGCAGCCAGCTTTTAGTGCAAATAACAAGTAAATGACTGTCTGTGCAAAACAGCTTTTAGTGCAAAAATATCCATATAGGCTTGCAGTAAATAAAATTAGAATAAATAAACAGGGACCATCTGCACACAGTACTCTATTAGTAATGTAAACTTTGCAACCAGGATCTCAGTCCCTTCAAGCATTAAATAAACAACAATAACAAAGTGATCTGCAGTGAATATCAGCTTTCAGTGCAAATAAACAAAACTGAAAGTAATAGCTTTTGGCGAAAATATTAGACAGCGAGCAGTTGTTGAAATGACATTGAATCAATGTTATTTTTTTCAACTATAAGTCATTGAACCAACGTTGAAATCTGATATTGATCAACATTTTTTAACGTTGAAGCAACATTGAAATTCTGACCACAGGCCAATAGTATTTATTTCAGTGGTATTTCAACCATCAGGAACACTGAAACAACCTTGACATTTCTACTCTACTTTAAATCAATGTGGTTTCAATTAAATTTAAATGGTAAAAACACTGCCTTAGCCAGTATGTGGAAAAGTGTTGTGGTTTCAATTAAATTTAAATGGTAAAAACACTGCCTTAGCCAGTATGTGGAAAAGTGATGAAAACATGTTACTGTATAGTCAAATGATTACGGCAGATAACTTATATTTATTACTATTTATGCCAATTTAATCTTTTGACAAAACAAAAAAGGAACAACTTCTCGTGTGTATGTGTGTGTGTGTGTGTGTGTTGTCTTATGTGGTGTCCCACCTTCCCTCCGACTTATTCAGGAATTCCAAAATTATTTCAACATCAACTAAAGAGAAGAACAAAAGTCTCAAGAAGTCAGTTCCATGGGGACTGTAGAGCGTCCAGTCTCTCTGCCCTATTTGGTGTGTAGTGGGTTCCATAGGTACTGTAGAGCGTCTAGTCCCTCTGTCCTATCTGGTGTGTAGAGACTGTAGCATCCAGTCCCTCTGTCCTATCCAGTGCATAGTGCAGCCACTTCTGCACCACCTGTACAAACTCAAACTGTGGCTGTTCCTCCAGAAAGAGATCATCTAAACAGAAAAGAGAAAGACAATGCAAAGTTAGCCGGTGAAAAAGTAAAGGCGTATGTTATGTCCATTTTATTTGGATAGTTTATTTCGGTGTGTCCACTGGACACTGATTGGGTGAACACCTGTTCATGATGTACCAGGTGGTTTGACGGGTTAGAGCACAAATGGTTTCGGACTACAACACCAAAGTTGTGCAAGTTTTGTGTTTTGCTCGTGGATTTAAGGGACATTTTTTCCTGCGTGTTGACTTTTTCAAAGTCATTGAGTATCTGAGACTCAAAAGCAGAGGTGAAAATCTCATTTAATTTTTGGTGGGGATAATAAACAGTAACATTTCAGGGTAATTCCTGGGGGGACATGAAAAAATTGCCCTCTCTCTCCTGCTCCTCTGGAACTTGCCCTGCAGGGCTGACCCCTAGGTATGTTGAATGTAATTAAAGTAATAATAGTAGTTCATATTGTTCTGTAGTAGTGCATATTCTACCTGTATCCTCTTTCCCTGTTCTGGTGCTGCTGCTGACATCTGAAGTCTCAGCCTCTGTTTGGCCCTTCCACCACTCCCCCTGACTCTGAACTGTCTGTCTCCTATAAGAGCAGTTTCAATGTTGTGGACGTGACATTTGAACTCAAAATGTTAACAAATGACCCAGTTCCTCGTTATTCTCTCCCAGTATCTAAATAGGGGTTGCATATTTTAAGGGCATCCCATATTGAATAAATAATAAAAAAAAAATTATAATACACTTAGAGCACATGAAAATTGTAAATAAAATCAATAAATAAAAATGTATCAATTTATCTTGGTGGGGGTTGTCTGCTTTTCCAAATTTGCTCTTTTTTTCACTCTTTCCACTTCCTTATCAACAGCCTTCAATGTCATTTGCCATCTTACCTGCCTGAGCTCACCCATGTGTCTTTCTGTCTGAATGCTGAATAATTTATTTAATTTTAGAAAAAAAAAGATCCTAAATTCTTTCATGATTCTTTTGAAATTCCAGTCTCAGCATTCACACCCATATTCCACAGGAATTGCAACTTTCTATGTTAATGTATATAAGCCTATTCCTAAGTAAATGTAGTTCATACACCATCGTTATACAGGGGCAATAATGCACCTTAACACTAAGCACCACTCACTGTGGAGTAAGAATAAGAAAAATGTATAAAGACTTTTTTTTATACAAGGGCGTATTTGTAAGCTCAAAGGAAGGCTCATGATCTTAAATTAAAGTTCCCTCCACAGCTGCCAGTGTGACTTTATTTGGAGTGACTCTACTCACATCTGGTAGTGACAGTGGTTCACAAATACTAATGGAAAGAACAGGCGCAGATTTCAGACGGAGCCCAGAAATGCTAGCGGACATGGAACATCGGAGCACCACAACGAATGTTGGATGTAAGGCAGCCGTACCAGAAGCCCGACTTCGCAGTGGGGCGATCATGAGAAAAGGCGACCAGGTCTCCCCATTCAGTACTAGCCCACGGGACCCAAACTGTGAGCCGGTTGCACGTTCCTAATGGGCGGAGCGGACAACCGGTAGCTACCGGCGGACAATCTTAGGCCCTGTTCACACGGGAAGGAGTGAATCCGACATCGTCCTTAAAGATGGGAAGGTCGTTGTGGGAACCCCAAAGCTTATATATATTTGGGGAACAGCTTCCAGAGTGGGAAGATCTGTTAATGTTCCCATTCCCATGTTTACTAGTCAGGGGGAGTATAACCCTACACCTACCGCCTTCAGCTGCACCGTAACCTGGGCCTTTGAAATACTACTGGGGTCATGAGGAAGTTCCTTCCTTACAGTCGTGTCCCAGGTGCTGTACTGCTGCCGAAAGGACAGAATAATATCCATCTTCTTGTTGTTGTTTGTGCCAGTGTATCTCGAGTCGCACCGGTAGAAAAAGGGATCGAGGCGCATGCGCATTACTTCTTCTATTGTTCTGGTGTATCCGGTGGGACAGGTTTACAGTGCGCATAGTGGTGTGGCATGTGAACTGCATCGTTTTCTGCAAGCTTTTCAGTCCCATGTTTACATTATATCTTTATTGACCTGTTCCCATCTTTATGTGATATCTTTAAAAAAAAAACGCATTTCTTTCTCGTGTGGACGTAACCTTATAGGCATAGAAGGTCCATACTCCTTGCAGTTTGCTTCAAATCTTTTACATCAAGCAAATCGAAACTGGATCACAGATTTGTTACAATAACCTAAGCATATGCATAAAAATTGCCATATTTTTTTAACAATAGATGGAAGAATGTCTGCTTACCTGGGGCTTTGGCTTCAGTGTCCAGGCGATGATCTTCTGGTCAACCATAAATTGATGGTTTTTCAATCAATATATTTTCAAGGTCAACAATTCTTAAACTGTTTATCAACATTGGTGTCATCGCCATATCAACCAGAAATAGATGCTAAATCAACCACAGTAGGCGATCATAAATCATCATTGTTTCCATGTCATAGCCATCAACATGAGGTACCATCTATATTGCAATGTTGATTCAATGTTTATTTATGGTTGAAAAATCATTATCAACCATTCTGACTTGCTGTCTGGGACATCATGGCTTTGGTTCACAATTAGGTATGTTCTAATTTAAAAGTGCCACAGCCCAGTATAAGGGGTGTAGGACAGTGTGGAGGACAGAATGTTTGTGGCAAAACACATCAGCAACTACTCAGTTTTTTCTCCTCATGCATATGCCTGCTATCCAGAAAAATCAATTCCACATTAATGCCTCTTAAACACATGTTTATTTAATAGGGTACTTCCCTCAATCACTTCTGTTTGAAACCATGTTTTTGTTTTTAAATTTTTCTTAGGAGCTTCATGAAATAGCTGTTGCCTGGAATGACCACCGCATCAGGGCCTCACATAATCCCAGGGCA
>JAPTYR010116314.1:0-11111 GCA_029814505.1 Siphamia roseigaster | reverse complement strand
ATGTCATTTCCAATGCAGTGAAAATGATGCAGTTTAATATCTCAGTTTACTGTTAAATTAAAGCATAGAACAAATAAGCAAATGAAGTTAAAAAAGGAATCTTGAAATCTATTTTGAAACTAAACTTTATTGTAAACTTTGGACTGATCAGATGTAATGTTGACAGTGGTATGGTACCAAAGGATGCTCCAGTACTACTTTATACAGTCTGAGGGGGTTGGGGGGAATTAAAAAACATTGGGACACCTTTGGGAAGTGGTAGCACCAACCTTTGCTTCTTGATTTAACCCATTTCTTGTTTGCTGAAAAACCACAACAAAAAATACAACACAAACTAAAATGGTAGTTTATCTTAAAAAGCTAAAACACTTTTGCCTTAATTTTCTTGCACTGTAAATAAGAATAAAATATGGATTTTTAATCATCAGCTGTTTTATGTATCAAACCAAATCCTCATATGGAGCCTAAGAATGTTGGATATCAGAGCTGTTCATTCTTCTCTGAAACTATAAATACACAGTGATGAATAAAATTAATGTTTTATTAAAACAGTTGAGAGACTCAAACTGTAACTTTTAAAGCAGGAAGTAAATTAACTATTAAATATAAATATAGAGAAAAAAAATTGTTTTGTTTTTTTGTTTGTTTTTTAGATGATTTACCACTGTACAAAAAAACAACACCACAGGAGTACTTTTTTTTTTTTTTTGCTTCCTTACAAGGAGTCTATTGTGTAGTTGACCTCAGCTGTCCTTTCCTTGACCTTTAGGAGGAGTTTCCCCAGCACAGAGCTGCTGTCAGTAGAGATCAGCCTGGACTCAGATTCACAGAGAATTGAGGGGAAACAAAATGGAGGAGCCTGGTGCACAGGTTGCATATTCATTCATAGCTAATATCACACTTATAATCAGTAAGGCAGTAATTGAGTAAACATACATGTGAATTAAAACCGCTCCATTGTATCTCTGCTTTTTCCTCTGCAGAAAAGGACTACACCCCCTCCATGATGGGCCTGTGTGGCTCTTTGGCCTCCATTCCCAGCTGCAAATCTCTGGCTAGCCTCAAGTCAAGTGAGTGCCTGGTCAACATCAGCACAGAGAACAGTCCTGCCCTCTCTCCCAGCTAGGGGGCAGCAAAGAGACACTGCCAACCACTTACAAACTCTGAGACAATTCAACACGAGGACAAAAATGTGAGACTTACTTTCGGAAGGCGGAAAAATATTCTCTTTTTCGTGGCCCTAACATGACTCCCTTTACTCTGAGCTCAGCAAACTCTCAGCCTACAAGACATTGTTTGTGAAATAATATCCTCCCTGTTTGGGACTGTCCACCAGAGATGCAGGAATAGCTGCTGTACTGCCTGATGGCCTCCTCCTTTTTCACTGTCTTTCATTGTTCCGACATGATTAAACCTCCTGGAATGCAAACAGCTGGTTCAAGTTTGACCTCTCTTACATCATGATGCTTGATTTTGTGCAATTGCAGTTACATATGTGCACTGGTCACATCCATCAAAACTCACCGTAGGGTTGTTGTGTGTGTGCTTGTCCATATGTCTGTGTCTTATCAGTCTGTCAGTGTATCTTATTCAGCCTGTTATGTAACACTGTCAGTTCAGGATGGATGAGACGTAATAACCTTTAAAGGAGCAAAAACAATGTTTTACCTTATTATGCTACAGGAGTATCAGAGAGCCGTAAGATAAGTGATATAAAGAGGCTTTTGTAATGTGAGAGGCATTTCTGATGACATTTATTTACAATTAACAGAGACAGTTTCATGATTTTAGGTTGAATGATATTTTAGGCCTTATTCAATCGTAGGTTTTAGATTTTAGGGTGTTACTTAAATGCCTGTCAGGCTACCAAGGTTTGCAGAGCCACTACAATGTGAACATATAAAACCATAATATCAATTGCATACAAATGCACAATGCATCACAACTATGCAGGATGACTGTTTTCATTGTCTTTTTCTACAAACCTGGCTTGATAGAACTGCTTGCAGAGGACAGGAAGAGTGAATGTGCCCAGCATGTTTCGTTTAAAATTTGGTCTTAATTTTCTTTTAATTTTCTCCAGTGATCTGTTCTTATTATATTAGATCTGTTTCATTACATACTTACTTGTATCATTGCTCATCATGTAAAATGCAATCTCATGCAGTGTTTTTGAGAGCTGGGAGACATTGTGGTGTTTAAAACTGCAATAAAACTGCCTTTTTTTTGAAACATTAAATTGTGTATGCATTGTATGGTTGACAAATTAAAGGAAAACCTGTAGAAAAGTCTTACTAGAATCTCCCATAGGTGTTAAAATGATTTGAGATCTTGCATCAATTTTGAAGATAAAAGTTAACCTTGGGGAAACTATTCACTTCTAACATTAATGTCACATTGTCCCTCACAAATAATATTAATACACATTTAATAAATACATTTTCATACTAATCGAATCATTCAGACCCTTCCCATATGGATTTTCCTTTAATATGTCACTCGTCTGTATATTTTGAATGCAGCTATTTTCAACTAGCATACATTTTATCAAAATGTTCTTATCAAATATCATTTATTGTTAACAATGGTTTCTGTTTGACAACTTGGGAACGTCCTAAAACATCTAAGTACAAATCCAGTTGCTTTTTATAAGAAATAACACATTGGTTCAATGAGATACAAGAAATTATCATGTCCAAATGAGTTAGTGACATCAAGGTGAATCCATTTACTGTAGGTCACAGTAAAACTAATAAGCGATCTTTCACCTTTGTGCCTAGGTCACTTTTTGTCTGTGTATGTGTGTGTGTGTGTGTGTGTGTGTGTGTGTCCCTTTTTGTAGTTTAGCTTTGACATTGTCTGTCTTTTAAATGGGTTTGAAAAACCTTAGGTCATAGGTTAGGATCATTTGTTCATTAACACAGACAAATACACGGGGCTGAACAAACAGCAGCTGAAGTCCTTTGGTAAACGGTGGAAAAGCATTATGTAGGGGACACATTCCACATCAGCACACAGTCCAATTATCTACCTGGCTGTAAATGAACAGCTACTGAAAGTAAAGATGGGCAGAAATAGATCTTTTTTTTTTCTTTCTTCTGTGTATTGTGTGTTGGTGACTGGATCAGATCTTGGGAGCAGACCCAGAGCTTCACAGCTCATTGATAAAACGCATTCACTCCCATTTTGGCCATTTGCATGTTATCTAACCCCATAGGACGGGTAGTAGTACATGTGCAATAAGGCCGTTTTGGTTTGGTTTGAGCGAGGGTGGACATGTCGTTATCTCTCCCCAGTTCTGCAGTCCGACATTGGCACTCCCTAAGACACACACTCGGGGCATTTATCTCCCACAATGCACACTGTCCTAAACATAAAGGCAGACCACCCAAAATCAGCTGACTATAGAGACACACCTCATCCAGATGGTGCACGCAGACTGTTTATGCAATTAAATAAATGAACAAAGGCCGTGATGGAACTTTTCAATATGTGATCTGCAGGAGATGTTGATTCTAATATATTATTTCGCTAGTTCTGATGATAAGGTGATGAAAGTATACACACTTGTGCATTTAAAAATAGCCTCATGGATTTGACTTATTTATTGCAGGAAAAGTGAAAATGTATAAGCTGTGAAATGTAAAATATAAATGTAAAACATAGATCTTTGACTGGACAAAGCTTACTGAACCCCACATTATAATATAATGGGCAGAGCATTAAGGCACTGTAACTTCAAGTAAAATAAACAATGTATTGAAAATTATGACTATTAATTTTGCTCCAAAGTGCAATTCAGTTTTTAGGGTTAGGAACAGGTCAAAACAATACAATACCATTTCTTCATAGTCTTCACTTACTGTTTGTTTTGTTGCATCATTCACATAATTTACATCTTATTACATTTACTTATGTAGTTTACACTGTTTTTGTCTTGTTAACTCTTGTAATTAGTTTCCATCGTATTACATCCATAGTGTTTTCATCACTACACATCGACAATTTTTGTCTCATTAGATCTATGCTGTATTATTTTCATAGATGCGTCTTCTAACATTGTATTTGTCTTGTTTTGTCTTTTATGTTGTTGCATCTTTTTTTTAAATTACATTTTTATTTTATTGTGTTCTTCCCATCTTCCAAATGTTGCATTTTATTTTCTTTCTTGCTACATCCTGTATTATATTTCATCTTTTATGTTGTTTTTGTCTTGTGGAAAAAATGCTCAGACTGGTTTCATTTGGTTCAACTGTTTAATTTAATGTTGCAAGAGCTGAATCAAAATAGATAAAACAAACAAAATAAACGCTGAATTACAAAATCATAGGATGCATCTTAAGTTTAGCAAGTGTGATGTGCACGAAACATCAAACATGTCCCAGGCTTTTAGTCTCCATTTTGGGACAATGTGCAAGGAAATAATAATAATAACTGATTATTATGCTCAATCAGTCGAAACAAAAAAAGAAATGGGGTCTTTATTTGAACATGTAAGGAATAGAAAACTGAGATATTTAAATAAAAATAAATTATACCATGTACTGTATTAAATCAGCCTATATACCACATACTTTCCATTTCTGGGTGAAACTATTGACATTGAAATTAAAATTGATTTTGCCCATGTAAAAAAGAAAAAAAAAGTTTACACACGAGAAATTAGAAGAAAAAAGGACAACATTGTACATTCTGAAGTAAATTCCACTTCCCTCCATAAGTTAATCACTACTGGCCATTGGGCTTCTTTACTGACTTACAGACACATTATAATTAAATATATATATCATTTTATGGATGTACAGTATGTATAATACAATAATAACCAGATTTGTTGTTTTAACAAGAGTATAATAATATATTATGATGTATGAACAGACTTCTCACTCTCTGGAACACGATGCAACTTAAATACAGAACCGCATAAGAGACAACAACAACAACAACAACAACAAAAACAAACTCAAGTATCCAGTATTTAGTGCGATCTTTGTAGTCACCATATCTAAAACTCTTCTGTGCATACATTATGAGATTTACTGAACTAATCTGGTCTTTGGGGTTTCAGGTTTAATTTTACACATATACAATGTTTCTTGTGTTTGTATTATTTTTTGTGACAAGAACAGAGATTGCACTGAATGCAGTTTGCTGTAAAACCAATTTAGGTTTGTTTTTAATGCTCCACAATATTCCTTTTTGTTTGTTTTATTTTAAGAAAGAGTGTGAGTAATACGTTTTATGTTCATTATAACCTAAAAAGAAAAAAAAAAAGCTAAGAGTGGCCTAAGACTTGTGCACACAGTACTATATACATACACTTACAAAATTTTTTGTATGTACATATTGTATTGTATACTAACCATTTACAAATTTTAATACTATTTAGTAAACCAGCAAATAAATGACTCCCAGCAAGTTGTATAAACAGTGACACTTTCAACTGAGACATTACAGTTATTGAAGCTTACACATCTGACTAATAGTCGGGGGATGCATTACCTTCAAATTCCCAGCAGATCAAACAAACAAACAAACAAGCAAACAAACAAACAAACAAACAAACAAACAAACAAACAAACAAACAAACAAGCAAACAATCAAGCAAATAATCACGAGTCTACTGTTCAAAATGTTATTCCACAGTTGTTTTTATTCTGCTGTATTGTTTATCACTCTCCGGTGACAGTCCTTATATACTACTATAATTTAAATGTTATAATATTCCATAAAATATTCCATATTTTATTCATATATACCATATTTCTCTATGCCTTCCCCTGTACTTTGTGAAATAATTTTAAATTGTTTTATATTTAGACATTGTTTTAATTCCATAACTTTAACTTCAGTGACTGATCTACAAATCTCTTGGTTATATGAAACTGATTTGTTTTGGAAATTTAACTGTCCTTTTAAATTATACCGTTCCTCTCTGAAAATCTGAAAATATCTTGGTAGTTTACTGTTTTTGGCCATTGACATTATTCGAGCTGTTATAGTTCATCAAGTTAGGTCCATTTTCATTTAAATTCATATAAAAGTAGGATTATCAGCATTAAATTTCCAGTTTACAGTTTTGATATCAAGTTTTAAATATGCACACGTTCTGTTCTAAAGCCCAAAATGAGGCGTTTATTCAGGAGTTTATTGTCAAAATTCAGTTAATAGATGAGATATGATTTGTGGGCGGTGACAGCACGTTTCATTGTCCGAGTTTGACGGATTGATAGTGATTTATCCAATCAACTCACCGCAGGAAACTCCAACAGCCAATCAGAAGTCAGCAGAGGAGCTTGGCTCGTCCCCAACATAATTAAATCCACACCAGCGTGGTGGTGCAAGTGTTTGGAGTTGGAACAAGAACGCGGAGGGCTGGAAACTGGGACCAACTCGCAACTTTCTGGCCGTGATAAAACACGGTCCAGGCCGAAAAATTAGAATGAAATACATATCTATGGTGGCTCAGAAGACGTGGGAGTTCACGTTTTAGTGACTTTTTGAAGCCGGAGCTGCTTCCTTGTTCGACAACAGGGTGAAATATCTCAACATCCTCACAAAGAAACTTTGCTGCTAGGCTAACTCGGTCACAAGCAAGAAAAAGTATGATCCACGGAGAGGTTTGGGTCACAGGCTGTCACTAACGTCTGCTTTATTGAGCTAAATGTTGCTAGTAGCTGTATTTACTAGGAAATTAGATATTTATGACTCGGTGCTGGACTTTGTAACGGTTTTTTAATTAGTCATCACAGTTTGCAGCTGGTACCGTAGGCAGTCAACACAGCAGAGCGCCCCCAGATTTCTATCCGGCAGGACATCCACTGAAAAGTTCACCCACAAAGAGCCACGTTTTGACACATTTGCCACTGGAAGGATGTCCGGCCGAAGTGGAACTGGTCAGGCCCGGGGTGCTGCTGTGGGTCCACAGCCCCTTAAGGCCACTGTCCCCTATCAGCTGGCCAACAAACCCCCATCAAACCGAAGAGATGGGAAGTCAGGTATGTTTACACCTGTCAGTCACAGCACACAGTATGGACTGTACATTAAAGCCCATGTATGATCACCCTTTCTTTAATCAGTAAATAAAAGGGAAAATCTGCATTCAAAGTGATCGAAATAACATGATCTTACCATGACCTGAGACATATGTCAGAGTATGAAACCTGAAGGTCAAATCTGTCCCTTTCAGTGTTTTATTGTGGATTAGATTAGCTCACACTATTGATCCCACAATGAGGAAATTCTCTGGTCAAGGCCGCAACAGAATAAACTCCCAAGGAAAAATATGCATGTATAAAGGGTGCAGAAGACAAACTATTCAACAATAATAAAGTAGTAGTTACTGCTGCATTGATGTGTAGTATTTTACTGATGTAGATGTTTGGTTTTTTGGTCGTTTTCTCTATTGGCTCAGAATCTATTTTCATCTTAGCGATGATGCATTTCGCAGCTAATCAAATAGTTTATTTAGAAGAAGCTTAAGCATGACTCTGAAACATGCATTAGCATAGTTTCCACAGGACGGGAAGGAGGATGAAACTTGCAGCATGAAGATGAACCAAATCTTCTGGAAAAAATCTAGAGAAGTTAAAGTATTAAACTGCATAAAATGGAAATGCACCAAGCACAACTTCCCCATTTGCTCTTAAGTACTTGAGGAAAATATTAAGTATTTTAATTACATCTCACATCTTAGGTTTCACAAGCAAATCTTACATGTTCATTTATTCTTGGGTCACTTCATCTTTTTCTTAACCATAAGTATTCACTCAGAAAACGGCGAATTGCAACAGTTTATATCATGAGTGGATTCAGCAAGAAAACAATGTAGTAGAAATAGAAGGCAAAGTGTGACTATGATTTGCAGCCTTACGCATTATGTAGTGGAATAACGTGTCATTTGTTGTTTCATGTATAATTATTGTCTCCTAACAGCCGCTGGAAAGGCCAAGGCACATCAGCAGAGCTCTGGCATGAGGCGGACGGTGTCACTTGATGCCATCGTTGGACCATACCTACAGGGACACTGGCCCAAAGAACCAGAAAGCCAGGCCAGCATGTCTCGAAAGGACAAATCCACCCAGGTCAGCTCCACATATAGACATAGACATTCGCATATTACATCTAAGACATGAGCAGAATGTGTTTACCACTGATATTGCTTGTATTTTTAAATGGATAATGGGTGGTATGGTGGTGTCAGTTCATGTTATAGGATTCGCTGTTTTTGCAGAGCAAAAAGTTAGAAGGATGGGGGAGGGAGGGTCCATAGCTTGCACAGTTATTACAGAATGAGAACCACAGCCATGAGAACAGTCCCTGAAGCCAGCTGACGAGGCCGTTTTGGCTGCACCCATCCTCTCTGCTCTCCGTGCATGCACTCGCCACTGCTCTTTGGTTGCCCACATCCTCCCCCCCTCTTTGTTTTTCAGTTTCTCCTGCTCTTTTGCTCTTCAAGTGTGAACTGTGAGTCTGTGGGTGTGGGTGGTGTGGCTTCTGATCAACCTTTTAAGCATGAAAAGCTTGTTAAATGCAACTTTTAATCGCACTTCGTCGAGTTGTAATGTGTGGTTTAGAAATACCATCTTGATCTTAGATTGCAGCATGATGAAACTAGGTTCTCATTTAAAGGCTGTTGGTTATTTTGGCTCCCGTGCTTATACTGTACTGTCTTTCCCTTCAGACTCCAGACTCACGATTAGAAAAAACCCAAAATAGGAGAGGGAGCGGCAGCCACAAACGTTCAGCATCATGGAGCAGTGCTGAGCATCTCCGAGAGGTGAATCTCAGCCTTTATTTCTCAATATGTGTGTTTGTGACAGCCAGATTTGCTTAACTGGTCTTCAAAAAAAGGCCTTACTCATAACTGCATTGAGCAACATGAGACCAAATGATCTCATCCCATAAGACACTTCTCTTTTTGATGGTTTTCACAAGCTCCTGGCCATATCTATTTATCTCAACTTTAACAAAAATGGAATATAGCGGGAAAGTAATCTGCTTACTGTTGACATTTGAAGGCAGGTTGTGAAGTGACATGAAGGTTAACAGGACTTCTTCCTCTGTGTTTCTGTGCAAGATAATTTGACTGACAGTAACCTCTGTTCATTGCAGATTGGTAAACTAAAACAACAGCTGCAGCAGCGCAGCAAACCTGGAGCCTCAGCGGGACATGATAAAGACCGCCAGCATGGTTATCCTCAAGGGAACAGTAGCCTAGGAACAACACAGGTACCTTACCCTCTCACAACACACATTACCTCATTGAATTCACTATGTGTGTTTTCAAAATGGCAAGACAGGGTAAACACTAGCATAATTGTAGAAATAAATGGATAAATAACAGTGATGTATATCACTGGTTATATTAATCACAGTAAATGACTAAACATGGCAGCTCATCACAGGAAGTAAATGAAATGCTGCACTGAAGCAACAGGAAGGCAACTACATTATGTTGCTTCTGCTTTTCAGAGCGACATGCACAGTTCTGCTTTTCAGCACAGCTGTTTAGTGCCATCGTATTGGTATGCCACCCTCCAGTGGGCCAAAGCCCTTAAATGTGTCAACATGACAAACCAACATAGAAGTTCATAAGATTAATGTCTGTCACCATTTGGGACAAACAATAAAGCAGTCTATTCTGTTCTAAGCCTAGTTTGTCAAAGAAGTACTTTTATGACAGAACTGTGAATTAATTATAACTAGATCTAAATGTGCATTCTTGCCAGTTTTCACAATGATGTATGAACTTAATGAATTCATCTGATATATGCCTCACATGTTTAAAATTTGATTCATGAAGAATGTGCTCCAGGCACTGCTTAACTTTAGTAATATATTATACTTGATTTATGGCAGACTCTTTGACGTGAAGAAGGCAGGTCAAATTGCTTTAAGAAAAAAAAAATCAGTGAATTTGGATCCACTTACTATTACTGCTTAAGAGGAAGTAATTTCCATTTAACTTGTTTCCTTAGACTCAGCCCATTCCCATTCCCCTCACACCCCTATCTACACTCACCCCTCGGCTACGCTGCAGTGTAGAGGGGCTCAACCAGGAGCTGGAAGGCCTCTGCCAACCTTCAACTTCACAGCATGGAGTGAGTGTCATCTACTCGCACATCCTTAAATCTTTTTTAGAGCATTCAACTTCATTTTCAGTGCCTAGAATGCCTGTAAGTGGAGGAGCGGAGGTGTGGAATTTGATGTGGGGTAGAACGAATGTTTATTTTTTGCTTCTCTTTTTTTTCATTTGCTTACTTCTAACTTCAGGTCCTGTTGTTAGTTATCTGGCACCATTCAGCACTTTTTCTGGCGGTCACACTGAAGCCAGGAGGGCTGTTGCTCACTTATGATTTCAAATGATGTTTGCACAGTCTCTAGAAAATATTTGTTGTAGTTTAGTTTTCCATGTTTGCCTTTTTTATAAATCTGAATGTCTTATCTAAGCCATTACACTTGTTTAAGTGTGATACCCTTTTGTGATGTCAGTTGTGTTGCACTGGATTAATGATGTTTTGTACCATCTGTCAGCTTCTTGAAGTTCCAGATGGCCACCGGGCTCCTGTCCCCCCTCAGAGCAGCAGCAGTAGTGGGTCCCAGAGTGACCCAGTCACTACACTGCTCTCCTCATCTTCCACCTCCTCCTCACCCTGTTCCCCTCCTGCCTACATTGCCACTTCTCCATCCATCGCAGAAGATACTCTTCTGGACTTGCGCCAAGGTTAGTTTATCAGCAGTTGTAGCAACTGTTAATTTACATTTATCCAAACGCCAGAACTGACAAATTAAATGTTAAGTTGTTCTGTGTCCATAAACTACTTGGGAAAGGATAAACTGAGCTGAAAAATGTTGACAGTCAACATTTCAGTTGAAATGGTAGAGCACAAACAATCAAGCCTGTTTACATGACCATAACTGGATAATTATAGTAATCAATTCTAATGCATTTATGTGAACTTAAGAAATGTTAATCAATAAACCCCGGTTTAGACAATCCAGTCCATTCTAGGATTTCGTTTGGAGTATGTGCATATAGTCTGGCGGAGAACGCCATACTAAATCACAAGTGAGATTTAGTCTGGAGAACAATAATTCATTTTCTCGTA
>JAPTYR010115693.1:0-11118 GCA_029814505.1 Siphamia roseigaster | reverse complement strand
GCGTAACGTGTAATGCATACGTGTTACTATGACACGGGGGTCCTCGAGGCGGCGCGGGTTTGTAATGGAAATTCTATGGAGGCGGGCTGGTGTGGGGCCGAACCGAACCGAACCGAGCTGAGCTGTGCCTTGCAGTGGAAACATGGCCTAACTCCTGGACTGAGCCCCCAATGTTTTCAACAGCTGGTGACGCTCCTGCTTATATTGAATCAGAATAATTTTTTTCTTTTAAGAAAAATTGGGTTTTTCTACAAAATATATCATCAATTGAACATAAAAACAACTGTCATTAATCAAACTCCGTGGGTTTTGTTGGTGAATTAACGCTGTAGAAGATGATGTGTTTCCATGTTTACTACGGAGCCGCTGAACTTCCAAATGGGTCATATGGGTCACCATGAAAAGATGAATAACTATTTCACATCAGTTATTTACATGGATTGATAGAATTAATGGTTCAGACATTTATATCAGTAGATGTTTTTTGGGTCATTGATGGATGTTTGGGTCTTTATGGTTTGAATTTCCAAAACACGGTGCAGGCTGATGCTAATGGAATCTTCCTAAACACAGATAAGTCATATTACTAGTGAAGAATCCACAAACTGTAATCTGTACTAGTGTGCATTAGTGAGGCTGGTGTTTGTGCCACAAAAACCTGTTTTGGTTGATGAGGTTTTTTTTCGTTTGTGTTTAGCTACACTTTAAAGTATCTCTAATGCGGAATGAGGGGAAATGACGTTTGCAGACATCTACACTAGGGTTGAATGATGTGCAAAAAGTCACATCAACATTATTTTGATAGTTGGGAGTACAACATATGTCAGTTTTTTGGGGAGAATTTAGCATTTTCTTTTTGCTCAACATTACTATAAAATGATTTGTAGAAGTCTGACAGTGACACAATGACATTCCCTGACGTTTTGAGAATATGGTTTGGAGGTCAGCATATCTTTAATTCCTCATTTAAAATAATATGGTATGTTATGACACAATTTTAAATAACTTCAAACAATGCGTGCTGTTTAATTTGTGTATAACTGCTGGTAAAAGTCATATTCAGTTCAAAAACACTGGGTATAGGTAGAGGTCATGTGTTTTGCTAACCATGCCTTTGCTCTGTCAGGAAAATATGCAGGTGATGCACAGTGTTTTGTACCATGAAGTTTTTGCTTTTAGTTTAGTTCATTTATTTGTTCCTTTCATGAAGGTGGTTGGCAGAATTCATGCATAAATGAACACATACATGAATAGATGCCATGGATGAATATTTGGTGCAGGGTGTGGGGGACCATATGGTTCTTTCCTGCCCTGGGCCTCAGTAAGTCTATTGATGGCCCTGAATATCTGTACAGCTTTTTGTTTGTCTTAAAATGACTACAAACACAATTGTTATCTGCTATCATCTCAATTCCAGTTTACCAGACTCGTAAAATCTTTTTTCATGACGTCATAGGCCTTTGGTGTCTGTTGACCATTAAAACTATATATTTCTGAATTATCTTTTCAGGTTCTTGTTTCGTGCTCGCGGTCATATATACGGCTAATCTTGGCTTTGCCTGAGGCGCTTCTCAAATTTTCATACATTACCGAGTTGACATGTCTGGGCTGTGTGTTCGGAATGATATGCTCGACTATAATGTCACCGGGTTCCGACTTTGAACTTTTTGCTTAAATATTGATACATTAAAAAAAAAACAAAAGATCTACATATGAAACAAAGAAATCACTAACTAGGAAAGATTCTGATTAAGGTTTAGTCCCACCAAACCTGGACAAAAAAACATGTCCAGAAACTTTTAATGGAAGGTCAAAAGTCATCTTAATATGCTAAAATATGCATAGCCCCACAATTTGACTTCTTGACTCACTACTGTCATGAATTATGTGATAAAACCACATGGGAAACAGGAAACCCTTGTCTACATAGATATTCTTTTTTTCCAGTTTCAGCCCGTTTCATAGAAGTAAAGTTCCATAAAGAGCATCTTGACATATGCCTCTTAGTGTGTGAAGGTGGAATGAAAACCTCAGATGGACGTCACAGTTGTGTAGAATACGACCTCACTGCTGCTCTGGACTCGTGAAGGCTGTTCAAAATGAGCATGCTCTCCACTCAGCTGCATTCACAAAACATCTGCTTAACACCCTGTGCGCACACTCCTTAATACAATGCACCGATATGCTGAGCGGCAGAGTGTGTGCCGTTCCTCCCTCCCCGTGGAGGCTTCAAATGCATCATGCCTAATCAGAGAGGGAGGCTCAGCTCATAGTGCTGGCTAGTGCTGCATGCTAATCCGCTGCAGATGAAGACGCAAAGCTAAGCACAGGCTGACAGCCATGCGGTACAAATGGCAAAGGAGGCTAATGCTAACTGCAGTGTCACCTTTATTTCACACACAGTCCCAAAAGTTTGTTCTTTATGCATCTGGGTCTTTTTTTGTTCTAGTATTTCATGACTAACTGCGTGTGTGAATGTATGTGATTGTAGACAGCCGAGCCAAAAACAGCTGCATTAAATCTACAACATCACTGTGGCCAAATGACATTTGATTTGGCTGCACAGTAAGTATCTCTCTCTCTCTCTCTCTCTCTCTCTCTCTCTGTCTGCAAGCATGTGTTCATGAAGGAATTTGACAATAATATTAACAAGCACCACACACCAGGCAAATGTGAGACAACCTCTTGGCACAAAGTACACATCCACACACAAATAGAGTTCAGTGATTTGTTGTGATTGTTGTTGTTGTTTACCAGCTGAGGTGAGAGGGAGCTGTGGCCTTCTCATTAAAACAAAAACCTCTGTAACTCACAAAACTTTTCTCATTAGTGCGTGTCTCTTCGGCTCATCTGCAGTGTGCCTGCCCGTTCGCTGTTAACAGAGGAATGAGTTGTGAGTAGTTGTGGCTCAGACTCAGTTTAAACACACTTGTGGAGTAGGTAAACACAGCCATCCATCAGATGGCGTGTAAGTATGTCAGAACATCTGTGTGCCCGGCGAAAAGACTTTAAGAGGAAACCACCCGCCTCAGAGGGATCATAGCGGTGACGCACACACATATACACTAACTGGCCATAGTTGTGTAAAAGCCCCCAGAGAACCACAAAAGGCTAGAATGTCTGCCAGTCAGAAAAGCACTTCCACAGAGCTGCCTGCCAATCTCAGCCAACCACAGCCGCCACAGTGCCCACCACTGTGCCCACTCAGCGTCAATCACATTTCACCACCACTCCCACCGCTTGACAACCTGCAAAACGTCTTGCAGCACCCAGCCAGCATGCAGCCAGCGCTCCTAATTACAACTGTTGCTGCCAACTACACAATGCTAACCCTTCGCCTGAAAGAAACCACAACGCAACATAATGTAAACCCCTTCACTGAGTCTCCAAAGAAATATACTGTTCAGCCATGTCCGGGACCACAAACCTCCTCATGTTGACTTCCTGCTTCCCTCTGACACGTTATATCCCATTAACGAGGTGTCACCACTAATATTTAGGACGTTAATTTGTGCCGCTCCTGAAGCCGCTTTGATCCAAACACAGTGTGACAACTTTAATGACTAAACAAAACAGAGGACAAACAAACCTAAAGACCTGCTGCTAAATCATGGTGGGGTGGTCTACAGGGAGACAGCGTTTGAAGTGGAGGAAAACATCCAAAGGAAGCTTTTTATGTGGCCGTGCCATCATTATCCTGGGCGAGGTGAGGCACAGGCCTAATTAGGGCTGGGATTGATTGAAGTGGCGTGCTCTTTTGCTTTCAGACTAAGATGCATAGGGGAGGCAGGAGACCAGCAAAATGAGGCACATCCTCTGACACGGTTCCACAAAAGGGGTGTTTTTGAAGCATGTGATTGGGTTTTTCCATTTATGTGAGCTCAGATGACTACAATTTAAGATCACAAATGTGTTTTAGTTTCAAAACTTAGCTGTAAAATGGATAGCATTTCATTGATAGCTTTAATATGGCATGTTCTTACATTATCCAACAGAATTTATTCAGCTGAAATGACTCCGAGCAGTTACATGTGTTTGGCATTTGGAGTTAGAGTTAGCTTCACACTGCAGTTCAGTGTCAGGGTTAAAGGAATCCATTCACTTGTCGGTGGAATTTCTGACGACATGGGAAGATGGAGACAAGGTGGAATACACTGCAAGTTATTTGGTTCTTATGAAGATTTAAAAAAAAACAAAAACCTTGGATAATTTATCTTGTTTTAAGAGTTAATTTCTTGTTTGAAGATCTCATACACCCATAGACATGCTATTTGTAGATTTAACAATCTTATTCAAGAAATACTGTCAGTTGACACTATCTTACTGCGTGGACAGATATTTCACTTGTTTTCGTACCTTTTTCCTCAGATGTAGTGTTTTTATCTTGTATTTAGACAGAGGTATTTTACAGTGTATTTATTGAAACTGGTATACTCATGGATGCATCCAAGCAGAAAAGGAGAGTTTTTCTGTTCTTTTTAAAGTGAAGACATATCCTCACTTTTTTGCAGGTAGATGGCAAAGCAGAGCCTCAGCCTATCCTCCTCCCTCCCATCATCTTTCTCTCTTCCCCTCCATCTTCTAAACCTGGTTATTCTTGAGAACCGGGGCTGCTGTCAGCTCCCACCAGCTCCTGCCTTTAAATGACAGAGGTAACCCTCTTATATGAGCAGCCACTGCTAAAAGCATGTCATTTTCTCCCGCTAATGTCAAGTGGGAACAGTTCAGAACAGGCAGGGGGAGTTAATAACACTGCATTCTCTCCTCGCATGGATCCCTTGGGTGCTCCCGCTTATGTGAATTTAAACTTTCTGCATGACCTTGGTATTGGTGACGAGTGAGAAACCCTGATGTGACCCCATCTCAAACTTTGTCTACACTTCACAATCTCCTAAAAGCCCTCAGTCAGGAGGAGTATGACTTTACTCTTAACATTTCATCTAACCTCGGCTTTGAATTTCATCATCAGGATCCACGGGCCTTCATATGCAAGTCAACTGTCCTTTTATCTCTTAAGAGTGAGCATATCCACTTAAGTCACAAAGCCAGACACCAAATTATTCAGTGACTTCCTCTATTCATGTGCACATTGGCCTTCTAGAGAACAACCTGGAAAGTAACACTGGTAATTTGATCTACCTATTCAGCAGGTGGAAGTAAATGAACATATAACAAATATAACAGGCTCTATATAAGAGGTTTTATAGACTCATGTGGTGCCAATAATTTTTTTTTTTAACTTCAACATGATGTCAAACACCAAATATGTCTTTCACGACTCATAGAAGACTCAGCAGAACAGCCTCATTAATTAATAGCCACCATGGTCTCAATAGGGCTGGGCGATATACTGAAAATTTACCGTCACAGATATTTACGACAATAACCGGTGTCATTTTGCCCTTGTCGGTAAATTCGGTATTTAAATAAAACAGAAGATAAAAGCCTTTTTTGTCTATTTTGACTGTGTTTTGGTCCGTTATGTTCATTCCCCTTTAAGACTGTTGGGAGCGTCTGTCGTCATGTGACTCCACCCATTCAGTCTGAACAGGAAGAGAAACATACGATGAGGAAATGACTGATGGTTCGAATGAAGAAGCAGCTAAGTAACGACATGACGTCCAAGTTGGTCCCGTTGTTCTTGTTCGGAAAATACATTTTTCATCTATGGAAATATTTTGGGTTCCACAAAGATAATGTTGAGCAGAAGGACAGGAAATGACAAGAGTCACAGATCAGCTGATGTCGTTTAGCAACCAGGTTTAGCCATGGCACTGCTACAGCAAACATACATAAATCATACAAAAGAATTATCACTATCACTAGACTGATTCTATATATATAATATATAGTTAGTCCAGGACAATAATGTAGCTAAATTAATCCAACAGGCAAACTATTGTAATTAGCTAAGTACCAAAAGCCCTTGAAGGTCCTAAAAGCCACAACAATAGAGCTTTAGGAAAACGGACTGAGAACCCCCCCAAAAAATATATATATTTATATATATATTCAATAAATAGGTACTCTAAAGTCCATAAGGGTGACAGCAAAGCATTTAGTTGCCTTAAATATTATCAATAGAGAAAAGACAAAAAAAATAACATACATCCATACATATAGGCCATTACAGAGACCATTATAACTCCAGAAAAAAAAAAGAACACATAATATATTGATTTCATATATTGTTTGGACCCAGCATCTTTTAGCCATGGTACTTAATAATAATAATAATAATAATAATAATAATAATAATAATAATAATAATAATTTCTGTATTTGTAACTGTAATTGCAATTATAGATTTTTCAAATATTCTACAGTTTTAGTTTGTAGGGACAGACTCAGTGGCATTTTGATTTGGCTTGACACTTTTCGCAAGTAGATGCAGCATGATTTGTTCAAGAATTACTCATTTCAGTCAAATCAAAACTTTGATTGAAGAAAGAAATATTTGTGAGTCATCACCTTATGCTTACTTTTCTGTCTCTGGTCTTTCTTAAGTCTACGGCAAAATGAGGAAAAAAAAAAGTCCAAAGCTTTTTTTTCATTTGTGATCTTGGGTCAAAGGCAAGACATGTAATTCTAAAGCAGCATGATGTCCCATTATATACATGAAATCAAGGCTGCGTCTTTTATGCTGATGAGAGAAATAAGCTCAGCTTCCCATGGTGCTTTGCTGGGCTGTCTCTAAAGGAGGCTGTGGCTGTTTCATCCATAACCAACAGAGCCATCAGCAGGAGGAACAGCATCTCTGTATTCCACTCATGCCCCCTCCTCTCCACTGCAGAGGCTGGAGGTCCACACATAGCGTGACTCTACTCATTACCTTTCTGCTTGGATGCCAGACCCCCATTCACCCTGTTCACACACACACACACACACACACACACACACACACACACACACACACACACACACACACACACACACACACACACACAGAGCACAAGCCCCCTGATTAATCATCTCTTTTTAACCCCTCCCTCCTGACGCAGCCTCCCACCCATCTATTTTCAGGATGCAATACCCTGGGTGAATGAACGTGATCCTGATTTTGATTGGTACCTTCCAAGCTCAATGGCTGATCACATTATTTGACCCTACCGCACTGATTCACAATGGAGGTGGACACATGTCAGCAGTGGAAGACATTATTATTGTCAAGTCGAACCTGAACATATTCATTACTTTTGAGAAAAACGGATAAAAAAGTGTCACTGGAGTCAATTAAACTCTGCACAGTAACCTTCTATTATAAATGGCATTAATAAAAACAGACCACCAGCTATGTATATAAATATTTGTATGATTTCAATGACTCAAAAAGAAATTTACATTCCTACACCTCAGTGCAGGAGCAGCAAAGTGAACCCCATCTCCTAACCATGATTCACATCTCCTCCTTTATTCCTATTTTATTCCTATTTGACCCTATTTGGGTACAGCTGGAGGTTACAGACATTCATTATTTCATGGGACAAATTTACATTTGTCATCTGTAAAAATCAGACCTAGAAGAACACTAACAAATCAGAAGATTGCTGGTCTGTAATTCTTCATTTCCTTGCCTTAAAGCTGTCAGATGATTGCAGTCGCCTACCGCCTGCATGAAAACAGTCGCAGGTCAACACAGTACAAATGCATTGAAATGAAAATTCACTTAAGAAGGCACCCACACACATCATTTACTATTACCATTCTAGGGATTTTGTACAGTAAATTAAATATCCACAAGCACAGTCAACTCTCTCCCTAAGCTACAAATCCAAGCATCAAGGTTTGAATTAATGTGATATGTGATGTGACACATTTTGGAGGCCATCCTATTAAATTAGTGCCTGAAAACCTGAGCCCAAAGAATTTTTGTTTCAGGTACCCAAATTAGTTTTATTTGACTGTATGATTTCCCACTGTGAATGAAAAAATATTCTCATATCCCCGTAAAATCATCTGAGCTGCTTTCCAAGCAGTTATTCCATTATTCACTGTCTGCAGAGCTGCTCCAGGATTTGGTCTCTAGATGAATGAATTCATCATTACACTATTTTATGTCTCTTATGGTTAGATGATGGTGAAACATTGTCAAACAAACAATGCTTACCTTGTTACTCTGAGGTAAATATGAATGATGCAATTCTAGTTTCAAGGTGCTTCTACCTGGACCGAAAACAACTGGATATTTGACACATTTCTAACAAATTAATAAGATTAAGTAACACAAATTCATTATATATTTTAATAAAAATATGAAATTAGGTTTCTGTAAAAATCAATGAGATAAATTTTTTTTTAAAGAAAAAATGGCTTGCACTGTCTACAACAGTCAGTTTATTTTCCATTTTAACTGTACTGTACATGGTCTGGTTTACTTTTACTGGACTAGGATAAGGGTGAAGTGTCCATTGTGTTGGTAATCCTAGCAGGATTTTATCATTCTTCTCCACTATCTGTGCATTACATTTATAAAGTCTGTTGTGTAGTAGAAGAACAAAGATATCTGAACTCCAACTACACCCTCATATTTGACATGCTGTTTTAATCATTTTAATACCATGCTTCTCTCTATAGGGTGTATCAAAAACAGATGCTCTCCAAAATGTATCCATCAAATTTACAATAAAATATTTGCATGAAATGTTTTTGTTGGCATATGTTTGTCTGGTCATCCTGCTTCTGATATGAAAATGTATTACAAAATTTGACATGACTGAACACAGGCTCATTTTCTAGCTGGTCAAAAAAAAAATTAAAGGGCAAAAATTAGATGAAAAAATCTTAAACTGTGATGCAAAATGTGAATTGTGTTTTTTCTCCACTGCAATACTCAGATTAACCCTTTGTTTGCTGGCAGCTGCACTGTTTCATGTGCTTGGACATGTACATTGGGATGCATTGAACATGTCAGAGGGGCGTGGCCTGTTTTTCCACCTGTACAAGGTCCAAGATTGGGGTCAGATTGGTTTTGTAACCGACTGAACACAGGACAACAAGAAAAATAACAACCACAACTTTACACCTGATGGTGTTTTGAGCGGAGGTCACAGCATAATGAGGGCTTCATACTTCTGACGTTTTTACTCTTTTTAATCAGTTGTGGATAAAAACTGGGTAAGGCCATTGGATTCACACATTTATTAACAAGATGGACTGTTGACAGTTTACATCACAACAGTATGCAATTCATGGTGAACAAATACCACGATTCCAAAAGTGTGATGGAAGTGTTTTCACCAGCGATCTATAAATGTTCATCATCTTTCAACTGTGTTTATAGATGTCAACGAGTACAAGGTGACAGGAACAAGTCATAACTGCCCCAGTGCAAACAGCACTAAACAAAGGGTTAATCTGAATACAGCAGTGGGGGAAAAACTAAATTCACATTCTGCATCACAGTTTAAGACTTTTCATCCAATTATAACCCTGTGTTAAGTCATGCATGAAATTATACAATACATTTTGAATATGGACCAGAGCAGGGTGTCCATATGAACAAATGCAAACAAAGTTTAGTATTCTATTGTAAATTTGGTAGATTATTTTCAGAGTCTACTTTTTTTATACACCCCGTAGAACCCAGATTTGTCTACAGCACTCAAACAGACCTAATAAAGTGTGGCGAGGCCGTGCAATTTGATGTCTACCCCTGTATTGTGATGGTCAAACATTACTATGACATCATACATGACGACACGGTCCAACACCGCATACGACGCAATTAATGATATGTTTCTGAAATTAATGTTTTTAATTAAGTGTTCATATTCATTTAAAGAGGAGTTGCACAGGTCTTACTGAATAATGTTCAACTCATACTGACATGATGAATCAACAGGATGAAAGTTTTGTACAGAAAGTGCATATTAGAGATTAAATATAAAGTTTAGAAGCTGTGATTACATTTTCACTGAATTCCGAACTACAATAACAGGAACAGTTTATGATATTGTCATGTATGGTCATCCCAGACCATCAAAACCTAGAGGTAAACATCATCATTTCTGTGTTATCATTAATTGGAAAAAAAATGATAGACAATAAATAACATGGTTATGGTAGAAAAGGGCGTCCACAGGTTTTGTTGTTGTGGTTTTTTTACAATGGCTCCATATCTGAAAGTCTCTGGGGACATAAAGACTACGAGCAAATATTACACGTATCATATCTTATCTCATCTTATCCAAAAGTTATCGACATCTGGATTTCTCAAGGAGACAATAATGTAAAAGCAAAGAAACAGACAGTTTTATCTGCCAATCTGGACAACACACACACTCCTCCTCGTCTTCTTTACCCTCCTGTTCTCTCCTGTTTCACTCTCCCCTCCATTTTCCAGAGACCATTAGACTTTGCAGGGCCTGCTAGCTTGGGTTAAATACACATAACCTTGCTCTGGTCTGACTGAGGTGTGGGGACATACACACCCTTGAACACACAGAGGTCCTCGCTACAGCTTTAAGAGCAGTGATTGCTGTAATGGCCCAATAGAGGAGAGAAAAAGACAACGGAGAGTGAACAAAAGGATGGAGAAGAGAAAGACTTGATAGATGGGTCTGCTTTCCAGGTCACTTAGGGGGCTCCTCCCCCCGTGTCAGACTCTTTCCCCAGGGTCACTATTAAAGCACAAACACACATAAAACTCACACACGAGAACAGAGGCAGGTCGCACCACAATGAGCAACATCGATTTTACAATATAAACTAATGAAGCAGACCAAACTCAATACGTAGAACACACAAACACACACATGCCTTGTAAACACATATCGGCACTCCCCTTTTCATCCTTTTCAATACACATACTGTAAGTGCTGATGTGAAGATAAGTGTGTACATTATAGAAACACAAACCAATTATATTCATGTTGGAGATATTCTCTGGTTCTCCAACAAACATGTTTACACACAAACATGCAATAACACGCACACGAACACAACTTCTAGACTTTGTCAGAGAGAGAGGTGTGTGTGTGTGTGTGTGTGTGTGTGAGTGTGTGAGTGTGTGAGTGTGTGTGTGTGTGTGTGTGTGTGTGTGTGTGTGTGTGTGTTCCCTTGAGGCAGTGTCTCTTCCCTCTCCTCCTCCTCTCTCTATTTCCTTGGTGACAGCTGTCA
>JAPTYR010114072.1:0-11147 GCA_029814505.1 Siphamia roseigaster | reverse complement strand
TCAAAAAATAGTGAAATATAATGATTTTTAAGACCTTAAAAACCACATATTGTAAATAAGACTTTTTAAGGATCCGCAGAAACCCTACAGTTGACACTTCCTACGTTGGTTCAGCAGTGGTTTGACACCAGGAACCCAACAGTTGGAGCTTATCTCCCAGATTCATCTGAAGGTGGTTTTTGAAGCTGTGACTCCTTCATTCCACCATTTCTGACTCCATTAGATTCTTGAATCTTCGGTTTGATAATGGTCTTAAGCCAACGATCATTTCTTTTCCTGGTGCATCTTCTGTCACATGTCGCCCTTTCACTGATTTGCTTGGACAGTGTTCAGTGTGAACAGTCATTCTTTATGAACCTGTAAGGTTTACCCATCCTATGAAGAGGATCAGTGGTGGTCTTCTGTCCTGTTAGGTAGACAGTCCCATACATAAAGCAGAAACAACTGAACCAATTTAATGACACCTGGGAAAACCTGACAGTACGACACTGTTTAAACCATTAATGCTCTGCTCAAATGCCCTCACAGTATTTGATTTTTTTTTTTTTTTAATTCCGGTTTTTGTGGGTTTTCCAACCAGAAAGCCCAAATTACGTAAAATAAATAATTGGAAATAGTTTATATTGTGGGTCCTGAATTTATAATCTCTTAAAGTTTAACTTTTTGAATGTAATTATGGAAAAGAACTTCACTAAAACATTTTGGAAAGGGTCTGTATATGCCAATCAGTGACTAAACCACTGTAAACTTCCAGAATCCAATCACTCACCTGCCTCATCCTGTCAATATGTGGCTTTTTTTTTTTTTTTTAAAGAACGCTTCAGAATCACAATCAACTTTATCCCCGAAGGACAGTTCTGTGGAGCTTCTTTGTTTTGGCTGTTATCACAGATTAGGGTGAAGGGTTTTAGTTCAACACATCTGTGTCGAGTAACTTCACAAAACAATCATGAAATCAGTAAAATTTTATTTCCCAAATTTAACATTATACAATTGTCAGTTATGGGAAAGGGGAACCATTTTAACGAATGAAAAATATTGCATTTTACAACACAATGTGAAAGCTAACAGCATATTTAAAAAAAGACAACAAAAAAACCATGCAAAGTACAAATGTAGCATAAAGATGGGCAAACTAAAGTAAAACATGTCGAATAACTGCACAGGAGACTTCTAATAGCCACCAACACATGGAATCATAAATTAAAAGTTGTTGTCTTAAAAATGAAATTCCACAAGAGGAACGGTCAAGAAGTAATTCAATAGGGTCGTTCCCGGCGCTCCTGGCGGTGGTCCCTGAAAAAACAGGAATAAGACCAATAGAAACATCAGATCGTTTGTTTTAAAAGTCTTCATTCAACATCCTCATTCAGTAGTTCTACATGTGTTCAGAGTATCTGATTACAAAGTGATGCTAAAACTGATACCAAATCCCACCTCATATCCATCTTGCCGCCAGGTGGGCCCATTCCTCTTCCACCTCTGCCACCCATTCTGTCCATGGGTGGTCCTCCACGCCCTGCACCACGGAACCCGCCCCTATCCATACCACCACGTCCTCTGAAGCCACCGCGATCACCTCCCCATCCACCGCGGAACCCTCCAGGGCCACCTGGGCCTCCAGCTCCGGCCGGCCCACCACGGTCCATCCCTCTGCCTCCACGCATTCCCATCCCACCTCTGCCTCTTTCACCACCAGGTGGGAATGGAGGGCCGCCGCCCATTCCTTCAGGTTTGGGAGCTTTGCACTGGTTGCACTCCATCCTCCAGGCGAAGTTCTGGTTGCCACAACCCCTATGAAAGTAACATCACAGTGAACATGTTGATCCAGGTCATACAGTTGTTATTCCACCACATGTCACTGCTGAGTCTAACGTACGGGTTCGGACACTCCCAGTCTCCAGCCCTCTGCTGCATGTTGCCTCCAGTGGGTCCTCCTCGTCCCATACCACGTGGACCACCTCGTGGCCCAAATCCACCACGGTCTCCTCCACGGCCCATCATCCCTGACGAAGACAAGATTTTCCCCCTCAAATGATCATCATAAATTAGCTGAGTGGTTTTATGAAAAGAGGTGAAAGGCAGTAAAAAAGTACTGCTGTTCTAAAAGTCAACTTTCACAATGTTCAGATTAGAAATTTGTGCTTCATATAAAAAAACTTTATGGTTCTAGTTTTGAGCTTATGCAGCAAATCCCTTCATTTACCTCCTCGACCCATCATGCCATCTCGCATGGGCATGCCACCTCTCATACCACCCATCATAGGTTTACGGCGTGCCATGGACACCTTCAGTCTTCTGCCTTGATACTCCTTTCCTGCAATTAAGAATCAGATAACCTTAAAATATACTTTCAGATACATTTATCATTCCATCAGGTGTATTATATTCAATCTGTACGACATACCATCAAAATGCTCCACAGCTGCTTTAGCGCAGACGGGCTCCTCATACGACAGGGTGGCATCTCCTTTGGGCTTTCCAGAGTCCTTGTCTGTGTAGATGTTGATGGCAGGCTGGCCCAGTCTGCGGTTCATCTTAATACACAAAAGATTTGGGGTTTTTTTGTTTAAATATTTAACATTGGTTTTTCCTCATCTCATTTCTAGGTAAATTTCTTACCCTGATTGGTCCAACATGTTTGAAGAACTCAGCCATTTCCTCCAAGGTAGCCTTCTCAGTCAATCCAGTGATATAGATTGTGCTGTTCTCAGAGTCATCCTGCTCTTCAGGGCGTCCTACATCCAGAATTAAACCGTTGTCATGTTGGACTTTTTAAAGACAAGTGTCCACTGCATAAACCGTCAGGGTTGATTCCATGAAGATGTTTAAACATAACTTACCTGCATCACGCTCGTCGCCGCCCATGGGTCCTGAGGTCCAGACGACGCAATAGAGAAACAGGGTAAGAAAAATCAGTGACTGCAATCCAAGTCAAATGTACAACACCTGAGGAGTATTACAAAAGACTTTGAAGCCATTCCCTTATAGACACTGTCAGCCATATTGGGAAGTGAAAAATGGCACCTTATGGTACACCACAATTGTCATGAGATATATTGAATGGAAAGTAAAATACCTCAAACCCTTTGTCAAATAATTTGCATTGTTTGAAAAGCCTCTAAGACCAGTAAGAAATCCCTAACCCAGACTTCAGCTCATGGATTTGTTTAACCAGTAAAACAGACAATGTTACCAGTGGAAATTTGTCATTAACCTGTTTTAAAAACTCTTTGTAAAACCGTAAGCCATGACTGAATTATACCGAGTACCCCCAGGAAAATGGTCTCAGGCATTGAAACAAAATTTCCCCAATAGTTTCAGATGTGTTGATTTACATACCACAATGTAACACTGATAAATACTCCAAAACGTACATCTCAAAAAGTTTAAGGCTTTGAATGGACTAACCAGTGTAATACTCGTTAACTTACCACCAGGCTTACTGAAGCCACCTCTGTCTCCAGCGCTGCTATGGGGAATAAATGGAGATATGAAGGCGATTTCCCTTTTACAGCCACTTCCATGGCTCGAGCAAAGTGGCTTGATTGAGGATTAATGAAAACATTCTAACTAGTTTAACAGCAACTTCAAAACCCCCAAAGTTATCACTGTACAATCTAACTGAGGGGATAAGTGGATTAACTAAGCGTCATTCCTTCTCTAACAGAATACAAGTTCAGTGACAGTTTTCAGTAGCGGATACAGTGCAGAGGTATAATGTCTTAACACATTTTCACTACCTTTGAAAAATGTGACATAGCGCAAACATTTGTATACATGTAGAAAGATTTCAGATGCATTGATGGTATACACAGTTGTACCCACAAAGAAATGCACTCATTTAATGAACAAGTTCCAAACTTAAGACTCAAATGTATAAAGACAGACAATGCATCTGAAATTTCACAAGATTCAGGTGATTACATCCACCAGGTAATAAAATAATAAATACAATTATACATTGTTTAACAAAAAAACAAATACTTTTACATTTACCAGTGCTAAATAAATAAATTAAAAAAAAGAACAAACACTTGATCCATAAAAATGCCCATCATGTTTTCATAAAAGCAACACCATCCTCAGGTCTTGAAAAAAGGCAGAACCAGACTCTTTGTTTAAGCTCCCTCTTGCTGCTTAAGCTGGCGACTCTGTACCGAGTACAGAAACTTTTTAGAGAATAGATGATTTTAAATGGCTCTCAGTGTTACCTGTACGGTATAAATGTGACAAAGCATGTTAAAAGGTGCTCAAAAGAACGTGATAAACATTTGTATTTCAAACCACAAAAAACAATTTTAAACATTTCAAAATGACATTGTGTGACCCCCCCCGCCACCTCCCCCCCAGGAGACAATTAAACCTGTGCCACAAAACTAACAACCTATAATACATCTATTCTGCACCTAAATTTCTAGATGTAATCATGCTTCTAGTCTAGTTTTTCATTATCATGTTAGACTTAGTCAATGTTAAAATAAAATCTGGAAAATGAATCTGTATTTGTGTGCATGTATTCCCTGAGCCAAACGGCAGATGTTCAGAATCCCTGTGTAAAAAGGTTTACAGTGATGACCCAAAAAAATATTAAATGTCCCGAGAACTACACCATTTTGAAGAATGAACAGCTAGAATTATAGCCATGTACCTGGAAACTCAAAAATAAAATAACGTAAAAACTTTGCTTGTATGAAGACTGAATTGAGCAGCTCTTGTTTACACTTTTTGGGAAACTGTACACTTTTGTGTTATTAGGACTACATCTAAACCACAGATCAAAATCTGGCCACCATAACACCCACGGTTTTTGTGACATCTCATGACTGCTCAAGGAAGCTAGTTTGATTATTTGGATGGGTCAAACCATTTCCGACTAAAAATGAACAGAAAACAAGATAGGCTAAAAAAGACCAAATATTTCAAAAAGTCCAATCTGCATCAAGAGCAAATTTGATTGACCGGTCAAGTATCAAGGACCAGTTAATGAGCTCTAATTTAACTATGATGATGATACACTTCCATAGCACAGAGTAGAAACATATGGACAGACTGCCAAGCTCTACAACTGGTCAAAGATTAGTCACGTTAAACTATAAACCATGAAGTGAATATACCTGCACCGCCCTCGTTGACCTGCACACTTTGTCTCAACTAAACCATGCTTTTCTTCCACTTCTTTTTAATTCACTCACTGACTTGAGTTGAAAAACTTTGTGAAAAAAAAAAAATATTCAAAAGAAATCAGCCAAGGACACCACACAATATTTTTTTTGCCATAACTGGCAAATACAAAAATGAAAAAAATAAGCATGATATGCATCAAATTTGCTCTTAATGTGTTTTGACCTTAATGCAAGTTCCAGTGTTCACTGATGAATTGTAGCTTGGATAGATATTGAAGTATTAACCACAATATACTGAAAACCCCATTTAAAAAAAAAGATACAGATTGACCAGAATTCATTGAAACTCCACGAAGAAATTTGACATCTCGTGCTTAATATTTTTGTTCTCATGTGGGCCTTGAACCAATAATTTGACCGTTTTAAAATAGAACCATGTCTTTTTTCCATTCCTCCCAATAGGCCAGTCAAATGAAGACAAATTCTTACTGCCAGAGACAGCCTCAAAAAATGGGGGGGAAAAAAAACAGAAAAAAAAAGAGGAAAAAACCAAACCACAAAATGAAAACACCAGCGAATGCATTTGTCTTTAAAAACCTTAAGTGGGAAATATATTGACCCAAATATTTTTCAGTTGAACCCCAGGAAACTCGGATATATTTGTAATGTAACAAAATGCATTACATGAGGCTTGTGTATTTAAAAATCCCTTAAAAAAATAAATTAAAAAAAACTTGTGTTGGAACAACGGAACAGTATGCTTTAGTATTCAGTTTAGTCTGGTGTTAGGAAAACAACTAACTTTAAACTGAAATCATATTGCTGTTAGGTTTGTCACTAAATTGTGCTTCAAAGCAAAAGGCCTAATTATCGAGATGTTGCTGAGTGAAACCCATAATTTTCTTAATATGTAGATGATAAATGATCTGAAATATGGTCCTATTACATTCCCTGACCAATCTTACATACACATCTTAGTATTTAACAAAACTTGGACAAAAGCTCAGTTTTCTGATAAGCTGTTCAACTAATGATTATGCACAGGTCTCTGATCGTAACTTGCATCAAATAAATGAATATTTCTCTTACCTTTGGCCAACTGAAAGGCAGGACTGAGAGAAACTGTACAAAGCCTCGACTGATACCAAATTTTTGAAGGTAGGTCCTTGGGATTGTTGTAGAATTATAATGTATAACAAAGTAAAATTCAACACTATTAAAATGCAATAAACTTTTGGCTCATTCTCATCATGAGAACAAGTCAATTGCTTGCTTTGTTTTTTCCTTAACAGGGAGTTGCTTCAGCCCTGCCCTTTATGGCCACACCACCTGTAAGAGCAAAACTAGTGCTGTTAAGTGCTAAAGAAGGACACTTACCCCATTCCACGACCCATGCCACGCCCCCGATGCATCATTCCTCCACGGTCGAAACCATCCCTGCCTGGACCCCTGCTGTCACTGCCACCTGGGTACCTTGTAGATTCGGAACCCGAGTAACTGGACCCTCCACCCTGGCCATCTTGTCTGTAACTACCTAAAGAAAAGAAAGACAGGTGTTTAAGTTTTTTTGTTTTTTTTTACAGTGACATTACAATAGAGTTTTACTAAGATGGAATAATTTCAAAAATCAGAAAGCATACTGTAATGGTTGGACTGGTAACTGGGTGGTCCACCTTGCTGCCCATATTGGCTGGATGGAGGCTGCCCATAAGAACCTGCATTCTGGGGTGGGTAAGCAGGAGGAGCCTGTTGCTGCTGTTGAGTCTGTTGTTGGTAACCACCTTGCTGCTGGCCATACCCTGACTGCTGAGTCTGGTAGCCAGGCTGTTGTTGACCATATGCTGATGGCTGAGAGTAGCTATTTTGGCTATAGCTAGCAGGTTGGCTGTTAGAGCTGTAACTGTAGAAGACACGAGGATGAAGGAAATGATAAAGCATGCTGTTCAATGACATTAGTGATTTTGGTTTGTACTTTGAAATGCATACCTCTGTGGTGCAGTTGGAGCTGCCTGCTGGCCATAGCCTGGATAAGCAGACTGGGCAGTATATCCAGGCTGAGAGCCATAAGACTGAGAAGCAGCTGGAGCAGCAGCTGCAGGAGTGCTGTCATAACCACTGGCACCATAACCCTGGGTTGACTGGGAGTAGCCATGAGCAGCAGCCTGGGCAGCAGGATAACCAGCTGAGAAATGATGGAGAAATAAATGTGTTTATTTAATCTGAAAATACTAAAAGGCTGATCAAGTTCTATACCATTTAAAAGCTAACAGGTCAGATACACATTAGTTACCTGATGCTGACTGGCCATATGAGGACCCATACTGTTGCTGCTGCTGAGCATATCCTCCAGCTGAAGGTGTTGTCTGACTGTAAGTGCCATCAGCCGCAGTAGGCTGGGCATATGAGCTGTAGCCCTGTTGACCATAACCCTGCTAAATTTAGATAGTGACACTTAACCTATAATTTCTTTAGAATTCAAATTGATATGTAGTGCATCTTATAGACCTAAACACAACAAAATTAACTTAAATTATTCTAAGTTTCATTAAACCCTGTTGAATTTAAACTGCAATCGTCAAACTATACAAAGACAATGCATTATAGATAGATTGTAGATACTCAAAAACTCACCTGTGCAGACTGTCCATATCCTTGTGAAGGCTGGGCACTGTAAGAAGCATAGCTGTATATACAATAGGAACAATAAATGGAAACGTTTACAGTATACAGGTATTTCAGAACCTACTGACATAAACGAACATTTCCGAGTCCGTAGCGGGAGAAGTTAAACCACCAAATACTTCAATTACCAACACAAACACTAAAATGAACCAACTATTCAGTCATTTGTGGAAAATATCAAACTCACCTCTGCTGGGCACTGGTCTGACTGTATGAACTGTAATCTGTAAAGAGAAAGAGGAAGGTTAACAAACAAGGCATTTGCGCGCCAGCTGGCCTGCTAATGCTAATGCTAACTGCACGCCTACACCAGCTACTAAGACCGTCAGCGTCGTAACCCAGTAACGACTATTATTCAACAAAGCACTATTTAAGAAAAAAAAACTTTTCTTCTCTTATAGATGAACACTTAAAACACTCCTAAAAAGGCGATCCTTCATCAATAACCGTCCTCAAAACGCAAACCATGAAGCCATTTCAAAGAAAATGCCGCAATGACTTGGATGAACGAGCATGACTAGGCCTTGGAACTCCTACCGGCTAAAGCTGTTTAATGGAACGACGGGGTTAAATATGGATTATGGATGTCCAAATTATAGAAAACAATCTAATTCAATATTGTATCTAAAGATAACTCATAAACTCCGCTTAGAATATTTTACATTTATTTTAGATTTTACACCTACCTGGAGCCGACGCCATTTTGGGTTGCTTGTGTGCGAGACGACTGGACAAAGCTGTCTGCGTGGAGGAAGGGTACTTCACTTCGGAGAAACTGCATAATATCGCGAGATGTGACATCACGAGGCGTGCCCAATGCAGGAAGTAGAATTCACAAGCACAGTTTCCCTCCGCAAGGAAGAATTATATTTTATTTCCACTACCAAAAGAAATCCTGTTTAAACTTTTGAATGAGAGCTACTCAACGAATGAATTTCCAAGACTGAGATTTAATTTTGATGTAAACACCTGTGTGTTCTGTGATTTTTCTTCACTGGTACCTTTTGGAGCGTTACTTTCTGTATTGTTTGGTGTTTTTATAGATGATAAGAATCCAGAATTTTTATTGAATGTTTTATTGCTTTTGGGGAAATGTTTTATTCATAAATGCAGATATTTTAAAATTAGACCTTATTTTACTCAGTGGAAAAATGAATTCCTGCTTTTTTTTTTTTTTGTTTCTTAACATTTTGATTTAATTTAAAAGTCCTCTTACAAATTTCTTTTTTTAAAATTTGAATTTACTATGATTGCTCAATTTTTGTTACTAATTTGTTGATAACGATAATACCTATGTGCCTTGCTTATTTGTATATACTTGTTCTGAATTAAAAAAAAAAATCTTGCCACATAATTGCTTCATCTGGAACAACCGCGATATTGTCTATAAAAACAAAACATTATTTTTGGATAAATGGTTCAACAGTGGAATTATCTTAGTGAGTCAATTGTTTAATAAAGATGGGCTATTATACAATGTACCAATAACACCTCGAGAATTTTTATTGGTATTCAATGCTATTCCTTCTGGTCTGTGCAGCTCACCTCCTGTATTATTCAGTCCTCCTGATGTGTCACAGTCTTATTGGAAGTGTTTGCTTTTTCTCTGTTAAACGTCTGAACCCCAAAATAAGAGTCATGCTTCAGGAGAACCTTATCTCTACTCCCTCAGCAACATTTTATTGGAACAAAGTTGTGAAAGACATTGATTGGAAAAAAAGTTTGGTTCCTACCATAAAAATTTCGCTTAGCAAATGAAGTCAAAGTGATCTCATTAGAATTAATACACACTGCCCTGCAAAACGATACTTAACAAAATTTAAGACTGATTTAGATGTTAACTGTTCTTTTTGTCAAATTCACCCTAAAACGTGCGTCCACTTATTTTGGTCTTGTCCATTTACTCATGAATTTTGGAAGGATTTCCAAAATGTATTGCTGACTCTGTTTTTCCTGATTTACTATAAATATGTTATTCTTGGTTTCCATAAATTTAATCCCAAAGATGATGATACTTTGTTTTTCATTAATATGTTTTTATTCCTTGCAAAATTCCATATACACAAATCTAAATTCACCAGCAGAAAACCTGAACTCTTCACTCTTCAGAAAGATTTGGATCAATATATAAAGACAATCTCTTCTTCAAAAAAAACACAAAGGCTCTAAAGATTGTTGATGTTTGCAGATCTCATAATTTGATTTGAATGTACTCTCGCTTTTTGGGTTTATTTTTTGTTTATCCTTTTCTTCTGGATATATTGTTTTTCCTCTATTCTTTTATAATGCTTTTCTTTCTTTAATTAATTGTCTCTTTATTGTATGCATTTTTATGTGTGTTTGTAAACTGTTGATTTAATAAAAGTTGTTTTTTAAAAAAGTTAATGTGATAAATAAACCTTTTAACACTTTATTATTATTCCTACAGATGTCAGTGTCAAAGTACTTTAATTCTTTCAGAGTTATTCTAACAACGGACAGAGTAAAAAAAAGTAAAAAAAAAAAAAAAAGAGAGAGAGAACTAAGTAGTATTGCAATTTGAGCCATTTTAGTTATGCCTTTTTCTAAATTCGTTGCTTTTTGACACCTGCTGCATGAACAAAATTCAGGGAAAAAGAGTGAAAACAAACAAACAAACAACCAAATAAATAAATAAAAATCGCCCGTAGAGCGAGTGGTTGTCGAAATCGAATGCATATAAAAGATGGTTACAATTCATGATGACGATGTATCAACTTCCGGTCATGACGGGTGTAGCCTATTCGATGTAGAAATCTCTACATTTTGCACTAAACCGCGATTTTCTACGACAAATTTTTACGAAGTTAGAGCGATTTTAAAGATTTTTAGTTTTTCGTGACCTTGACCTTGACCTTTGACCTAGATTCATAAAAATCAATAGGCTTAGACGATGCTCTATCAGATGCTAAAATTTGGTGAAGATCGAATGAATAGTTTCTGAGAAAAACGAGTTTCTGACAAACAAAGAAACAAACAAACTCTTAACCAAACCAAGTAAGAAGGTTGTCGATTTCAACAACCAATAAAAGAAAACTGTTCAATTCTTCTGATTATTTAAACTAAACCATCCATTCAGAACACATCAGTGCTGACACATCAGAGATTAAAGGATTAATAATCAGTTCCTCATCAGTTCTGTAGAAGCCTGATCATAATGGAACGTCTTCCAGGTGTGATGGAAGAGGGAAATATCTAAAACATGCAGGACACCAGAGTTTGACACCCATGTCCTATAACCATCTGAAATATGAAGTGACCAGACATTGGTTTTGTATAATGTCATAACTGAAAAAGACCTAAAACCACCAGAGTAGTGTT
>JAPTYR010113864.1:0-11149 GCA_029814505.1 Siphamia roseigaster | reverse complement strand
CATCAAAAGATGGGTCCACTGTGGTCATAAAGGGATGGACATGGTCAGCAACAATACTCAGGTAGGCTGTGGCATTGCAATGATGCTCAATTGGCACGCAGGGTCCCAAAGAGTGCCAAGAAAATATCCCCCACACCATTACACCACCAGCTTGAACCACTGATACCATGCAGGATGGATCCATGCTTTCATGTTGTTGACGCCAAATTCTGACTCTACATCTGAATGTCGCAAGAGAAATCGAGTCTCAGACCAGGCAACTTTTTTCCAATCTTCTATTGTCCAATTTGGGTGAGCCTGTGCGAACTGTAGCCTCAGTTTCCTGTTCTTAGCTGACAGGAGTGGCACCCGGTGTGGTCTTCTGATGCTGTAGCCCATCTGCTTCACGGTTAGACGTGTTGTGTGTTCAGAGATGCTCTTCTGCAGACCTTGGTTGAAATGAGTGGTTATTTGAGTTACTGTTGCCTTTCTATCAGCTCGCACCAGTCTGGCCGTTCTCCTCTGACCTCTGGCATCAACAAGTAATTTTGGCCCACAGAACTGCCACTCACTGGATATTTTCTTTTTCGAACCATTCTCTGTAAACCGTAGAGATGGTTGTGCGTGAAAATCCCAGTAGATCAGCAGTTTCTGAAGTACACAGAGTAGCCCGTCTGGCACCAACAACCGTGCCACATTCAAAGTCACTTAAATCACCTTTCTTCCCCCATTCTGATGCTCGGTTTGAACTGCAGCAGATTGTCTTAAGCATGTCTACATGCACTGAGTTGCTGCCATGTGATTAGAAATTTGTGATAACGAGCAGTTGGACAGGTCTACCTAATAAAATGCCCTGTGTGTGTGTGTGTATATACACATACATACATACATACATACATACATACATACATAGCAGACAGGAACCATGCCTTCACTAATCATTTGGCTCTGACATTATTTCTTCACACTTATTATTCTATATTGAAATGTGACCATTATACACTATGATGTGATACAACATTCACAAATCTCCCTTTGTGAAAGACATTTTTCCTGAAAGCTTATCTTCAAAAAGACATGATTCATGCTATATGACAGCTCTAAGGCTTTGCTGCAAAGATAATGAGATTCCATTGAAAGTCTAAAAACCAATTATGGGATGCCATGTCAGGTCATCATAACCTATAAATGCAAAAGAGAACATGATCATTTGCCACCATTGTTCTCAGCTGGATTAGACCCAAACATCACAGGCATAATATTAGCTGCTCCCTGGGGACAGTACATCTTGAAATAAAGTTGTTATTATAATGTACCAACCAGGGATTTCTGAATATCAACTCTGAAGTCCTGTGTGAACACAGAAAATTTAAGACTCTTCCCCTATGGAATAGAGCCGATGACTGTCTCGTGAAAATGGACACAAAAATGGTAGTTGTGTATATACAGTATGTGTATGGAGCCAGTATTTAGTAATATAGGTATAACAACAGCATTATGAAATGGTGTCTTTCACTTTATGTCATATTTTTACGATTTTTAAGCATTTGTTTTGAAAGAATTTGTCACCTACATTTCAATTCACCACTCTTATAAAAGTAGAGCTGAAGTGTCTTTATCTGCAGCAATCTGTGGTGACTGAAGATCCTCTTTAAACAGGATGCATCTTAACTGAATTCTAAATATGACAGAGTACTGTAATATAAATATTCAAGAACTTAAAAAAAAACAAACCAAAAAACAGTCATATCTCACCTTCAAGCTGTTCCATTTTCTCCTGAGCAAACTGAACACTATTATTAAACAAAATGGTCAAGATACACTAACTGAGCTACACAAACAAAACCGATGTCTTGCTAAACCTGTTCACTGTGTCAATAATAGGGCTGAAAACACAAAAATTAAGGTGCAATTACTTTAATACATCAGAATCCACAGTAGATAAACAGAAATGCAGCTCATTCCAGCCTCAAAGGAGGAAAATTTGTAAGCAATGTATAAAATAACATGAGTTTAGTCAATTAGCAATATCGCCTAGTTATTATTCAACTTATATTAATTTAAGTTTTGTATTAGATGATTCCAGCTTTCTCTTCAAACTGATCATGACAGATGCCCTTTCAATACATGGTGGAAAGTAACTTGGGCACTAAAACACAAATTTAAAGTACATGCATATTATTTCTTTTATGGCGCCATGTGCAACATTATACATCTACTCCACTAAACCTCAGAGATCATTATTGCATTTGTTTACTCCAGTCCCTTTATCTGACAGCTTTAGGTACTCTTTTTATTTAAAAAAAAAAAATCACCTTATGCTGTTTGGAATAATCTGAAAGATTAAGTGTTCCTTTAAGGATGAGAAAATTTGATTCCTTATCGGGCTGAATAAACCCTTGAATTACCTGAAAATTTGTATTGCCAGAAAAAGGTCTGTTACTCTTTCCAAGCTTGTGAAATGTTAACTTTGCAGAGATGCATGGTTCTCACAGAATAACACTAAAAACATATTGCCATATAGAATATGAGTTTATGCATATGAAGTATAAAACAATACATAATTAGTATAAAATTGTTACGTTTAGCCCAGAAAGCTAAACAAAAAAAACGACCATACTTCTGCACATAGCTTTGAATGTATAATATTTACTTGTAGTATAGTATTTCCCAGTGTATTATTTTCCTCAGTAAATCATCTTAAGACTATTTCTGCCGTGTAACTAATGCAGAGTAGTATCCGGGTATTTTGTATCACTGATGCTGCCGTTACTGCTATTAACATAACAGTCTACACCCCAAAGAGAAGTTTTTAGTTAAGGCCTAAACTCTCACAACAGCTACGCTCAGAATAGTTCCGGGTTGCCAGCCAATGAGAATGAGCCACAACAGAGGAATTCACCAACCGGCGAGCATCTCACAGACAGACACAGATATACGACGGAGTGAAATTGTAACTTTATGGTGCCGTATAACAACAATTGAACAGCCGCATCATATGCGACACACATGTCTACTCTTAAATCAAAACGCTTTATACGACCCTATTAGTGGATGAGGTTTTATTACGGCTGCCAGTATCTGGTAGCTAAAGCTAACTGAGTGCTGCATTCCTCCTTTGGCTTCAAGTTAATGTGGGTTCAACTATTTAAACTTTCAGTAAGGCATAGGACATGTTGATACACATTCTGAATGCATGAGATGGGCTGTAGCTACTTGTAATACTATAGCTAACGTTACTCAATCCAACCGGCTAAATTGACATTGCAAATGGACAACTTGGATTGCTACGATTATTTTGGGTTAAACACAAAAACAAGGTCTCATTTATCACAGTTGATGCATAACTCTAGTTTAAGTTGGCAGACTAATCTTATAAGAGACTTGAAAAACCACGTCTCTTACCAAGAGATACATCGGTTAGCTAGTTGCTACCCACAGGCAGGCTAACTAACGCTAGCTTGAGCTGTACGCTTGAAATCATTAGAGTATTTGTCCATATCTAAAGGTTTGATTACACAATACTTACCAGCAGTATAACTGTGACGAAGCAGATATCGAGAGAGGATGATATTGAAAACAGTTTCATTGTACAGTATGTAGTGGAGGTGATGGTGTTGCTGAGTCTGCCTGTCTGGTTGCGACGCCGCTATTCTCTACCTGCAGCAGGAAACCGACGGCGAACCAATCTCATGGTGACCACGGAAACCCGACTGATACTTCCTGGGAGCCGTTGGGCTTTGTGGGAAATGTAGTTTTAAATGCAAAATGAATACCTGGCAGGAGATACCGGGAAAACTTCAATCATGGCGGTTTCTAAATTTACAACAGCTAATGGGAGATGTAGTATTTTGCTATCCAGACGATAGGGATCCAACGGGACGCCTGGGAAGAAAACTTTGCAGAAAGATTTCCACCAAAGACAAAAGGAAGTTAAAGGGTAAATATAATACAAGCAACGAGGAAACGACTATCTTACATTGTTTAAATAGAACTTTAACTTGACTTGGAGTTTCTGTATGTGTTTTCAATACTTCTTTCTTATAATGTGCCGATTTCTCCTAAACTGAAGGAGTTGCATCATTTTGGCTCACTATTTGTAACAGTTTGACTAACATTCACTTACAGATTACTCTTTCTCTTTGTTTTTTTTTAATGCACATCAGACAAACATATTTCGTGGCATAAAACGCAATTAGATACGAGGAGAGTAGCAACACGTACTCTGATGCTCAAGTCTTAAAAAAATCTCTGCAGACCAGACAAGACTCCAGCAAAATGGTGCGTTTGTGTTTCTACCTATCCAGTTCGACAACACGAACCCAAAGACTTCCAGTAAAAGCTAAAAAAAGATGATTGCACCTGATCAGATAAGACGTATCGACTACAAAACCTCTTCCTCTGAGACACCCACTGTCAGACTCAGTACAGAAGCAGTGTTATGCTGGCAGTTATTTGTGTGAACAGGTGGGCTGGTCTCAGTATGTGAGTGATCCTCTTCTCTGGCTCTGCAGGAGCCAGGATCAGGGCAGGTAGGGGACCTGGACGTGCATCCACACCCACTAATGATGCACTGAACTGGGAAACATCTGCTGAAGTGTCCCCTTTAATGCAGTGATGGTAAGAATCCAACACACACAGAGCACCTATGCCAATTGAGTTTAGCTTTAACAAATTTAAAACACTAAACTTTTCTGTAGTTATTACTTGTTTCCAGTCATTGCCTCTAGTTAACTATGTCTTTCCAGAGCTTCCAGTTTGTATTTTTGTCTCAAGAGCCCAAATACTATTGAGACTATGTATAACAAAACTAAATGTGTGTCCTGTGACGACCTAATTGTTAAGGAGATTAAGGTGGAATGTTGAATTGAATCCCAGCATTAATATTTGATGTGGTAAAGCTGTCCATAGGGGGTTCACAGTGTGCAAGCAACTCACAGATGGAGTCAGAGGAAGATTTCGTGCTCTCTCTCTCTCTCTCCTTCAGCTTGAATATCACCAGTTGAAAGAAAAAAGAAGTAAAATCTCCTGCTTAAGTTGTTAATGCTGGATACCATTAAAAATATTTTAACCCTTTAACCACTTATGCATCAGTGCTGATGAATTCTAGATGGATGGTTTAATTTAAATATTCAGAAAAATTCAACCGTTTTCCTTTATTTTATTTTTTATTACTGTATTTTTATTGACTTTTGTTTATGGAACAGGTGTCAAAAAGCTACTGATTTAGAAAAAGGCAAAACTGGAACTAAATTACAATACTAGCTTTTTCTTTCTTTTTTTTTTTTTTACTTTTTTTGTTAATGTTTTGCAATTTTTTCCATGTTATGTATTATTTTTTTAATATTTATTAGTTTTTGTTTATTTTGTTACTTATTTTGCTTGTTTTTCTACATTTTGTTTTTATTTTATTTTTTTTTTCTTTAATTTTGTTCCATTTGTGTCTTACTTTGTTCATGTTACTTATTTTGTCGGTTTATAATTCTTTTTTTTGTTTGTTGGTTTTATTGATCACTTTGGCTTTTTTTTTTTTCTTCATTTTGTGGCTTATTTTATTTCTTTTTTTTTTACTGTGGAACTGCTAAAGTATCAGGAGTTAAAGGGTTAAAAACTTCTAATACTGGTCTGTAACATTAGTATTTACCATGTTATAGCAAATGGCTCAACGACTTGCCAATAATATGTTTTAATCTTATTAGAGAGAAACTTAACTGTGGATTTTATTTTTACGTCAGACACAAAACATCTACAATATGTCAAATGAAAAATCTATAGGTAAAATAACTGTACAATAATAATGAAAAAAGTTACATTTATCTTCATTTTTGTCACTTCTAAGCATTGCAGAAGATTTACATAATTGTGTTTCATAGTGGATGGGATTTATGAGTCCAAAATTTGACACATTCATAAGCATAGCATAAATAAATTAGAACTTTTGAAGAACTAGAGAGACAAAAACAAAAATTAGATAAGATGACTGTGGTTAACAGTTACTTACTTTTAAGTAAGATAAATCTGTGAGTTTATCTTATTGTCCTTGCTCTTGTTGTATCTTTTTTTTGAGAAAACATTTGAAAGACATTCTAAATTTGTTTTTGGAATAACAATAATAATAAGAAGAAGAAGAATAAATTGCATTAATAGCGCACTTTTCATTCAGTGGAATCTCAAAGTGCTACATAGAGGAAAAATAAAATATAAAATAAAATAGAAAGTCAGGAATAAAAGACCAAGTTAAAACATTATATCAGGGATAAAACACTAAGCTAATAAAGCACTTTATCAGGTATAAATAAATTCTTTCCTCTCCAAATCTGTAATGGTTTATATTCACTTCCAAGGCCCAACAAACTGTTTGTCAGCACAGTCAATGCTCATCCATACATATGTTTGGAAGACTAAGATGGTGCAGTGCACAGTGGCCTATGTGTTCTATCCAAAGACACAGAACACACAGAGATCTCTGATTTTATCTGTCTATCCTCAGCCTGCTTTGCCCTCTCCTGTTCGCTCCATCTTTTTCCATTTTGCATTACTCCCATTGATTTTTTTGTTTGTTTTTCCAGCTGATTATGTCCCTGTACTCTGATTCGCCGGTGGGCACATTGCTCTCTGCACTTTAATTGGACATTTAATTAGATCACAGTTTTAGTCCAATTAGACTCAGAGGTGAAGGGAAAGGGGACGGAGGGGAGAGGAAGAAAAACTCCCCAAGCTGGTCTGTGTCTCGCTCTTCCCCCCTTCTCTAACACCTCCCAGCTCTTTTTCTTCGTCTGTCTTTTCGCTGTCTGCTTTGCTGTCTCTCTCCCCCTCCCTCCCTCCCTCCTGAGGGCTGCTCATTAGTGATATAATGGGATGACACAAAACGCACAGCTCCCCTAACTCTCAGGCAGAGTGTCTTAGGCAGCGCTTGAACCACCCAGACAGAGGTGACAGGAAGTGTATCAGTTCACTGTTGGAGAGGTTGCATGTTTGTCTTTTTGTGTTGCTCTATGAACTGCTGTGCTCTTCCTCCCTTATGCTGCTGAAGTCAGGAAAGTGGTTTGCGATAGAAACTGGGTGTTATAAGTGTCTCTGATTAATCTCCAGCACTGCCTGACAGTCTGCCAGTCATAGCAGCATCGACCAGCCGACACACACACAGACATACACACCACAAACATTAACGACATGCTGGGCAGAACCCTATCGACTCAGTGGAGTTCTCCGGTATGATATCACTACACCTAATGAGACTAAGATAAGCCTCATTACCAGCAGCACTCACTTACATGCCAGTCAAATGCAGGGCTACTTTGCACCAGTTTTGGCTCCCTATGGTTCTGCCCTCTTCCCACTTTTGTTGTTGTCTGTGTACAAAGCCACATAAACAACTCTGAGCCCCTATGGGCCAAAAATGTTTAGGCAAATGAAAACACATCCAGATGTATATGGATTTGCGCACACTAATGTTCAGGTGAAAGTCCTGAGAGGGGATAAGTCAGTCTCTGGTTCCCTGAACCAGACACACATACCTCCCTCAGGAGAAATTCACCAGCCTCACCTGTGCCCTCTTTTCTACAAATGCACCCGTACACATCCTGCACTTCACATCCAGCACCAACAGTTTTTCTTTGTTCCCTTCATATGTATATAAACAAATATATGTGTGCATGTATAAATGGTGTGTGAGAACGACAGGAAGCGAGCAGGGGTGTTTTAGCCACAGGCCTGACCCCCGTGGCTGTAAGATTGACAGCCATGGTCCCGCCTAATTGCATTACTCTCCCAGGTGATTGGCTCGCACCCTGGGGGCTCATTTGTCAGGATGCATTGTGGTAATGATGTAAATTAGCAGATCTATGTGTCACTCAGCCTTTTCGCCCCCTGCTGATTGGACCTGCTGCGCCCCAGGGCTCAGCCCCTAGCTGAGGGAGCTGGTTCATTGGTCCTCAGGGAACCAGGAAGTCCCCCCAGAAATAGGGCTTTACAGATTGGGCATCCCTGTGGGTTGATATTATCTTTCCTCCCACCTCTTTACCTGTCAGTCAAAACCCAGGGACTGATCCCTACAGTCTGCTATCCAGTCTCCTATCACAGACATAGCTCAACTCACACACATATATAGAGGTGTTGAGGAAGGTAATAGAAAGATTATATGACCTCACTTATAGTTTATTCACTTACACTATAGAAAAGCAATTCTAAAAAAAGATGTTTGCACTTGGAGAGAATAGAAATAAAGGCCACAGACTCAGGCTCTGTCCCCCACTGCTTACCCAGCATGCCTTAGCTCTGTCTTCTATCAAAAGCAGCCACCTTCACAGTGACAGACAGCTACAGAAACTTAGTAGACACACACTTTACACAAACAGGCACACACAGTCACATTTTGTCTCCTTGGTGTCTTCACCTGTCTGTCTCAATAGCATCAGCTGAAGTTAGACTACATGCCTGGTGTGTACGTGCGTGTGTGCATGTGTGTCAGGAGGCGAACAGTGTTTACGTGCACGGCACTCCTGTTGTGTTACTGAAAGGTTTCGTGGAAGTGTCTTTGTTACCCTGACTGTGTTTATATGAGGCAGAATATGAATAAAGACTAAATAATGTCAGCATCAGCATGGATCAATACTTATACAGATGCACAATCACTTGGTCTGGACCTTAGTCTGTGATCAATAGTTTACTCTGAGTTATTGTCTTCATATTAACAAGTGGAGTGCTCCCTGAGGAACACGTATGAATGGCTAAATGAGACCACTCCAAACCTCGCAACGGGGCCTGGTGTTGTTTTTTACACCCTCCTTTGTTTGATTTCAGACACTGCATCTCAAAAGCCTTTTTAGCCAAATTTGGATGCGCTGTAGGTGTTTCCAAAGCACTCAGGTCCTCATGAAACCCTAATTGTCCGCTCTTGGTGATATGAATGTCCCTCACATCAATTGAGATATCGACATGTGTCCCTCGTGTCAGTATTTGGCCAAATTATGCCATTTTTTCTGTGCTTCTAAAATTATTCAGAAATCAATTGATATTTTTATTGTAGCTACTAGGGACTTTCATACTGACTCCAAAAATGCAGAAAAGGGATCAAGATAAGTCAATAGAAGTTCAGGCAAACTTTCTAATGAGCTGTTAAATAAGTTTTGATCTTTTTGTGTAACAAGATATTAACATTAGGGTCATGATACTGTTTTTTGTGAAGGTGTGACGGTGGCATCTTTGGTATTTTTTCTATGTGTTAGATATTAGTAATGGCAGACTGTGAGTGTATGAACACATGAATGTACATTACTGACTGAGTAATCATTGTAAATTAGAGATGGTTGCAGCTGATTTTGGTAAAAGCCCCAATAAAACCTCTCTCCCACGGAAAATCATTTCCCATGACGTGGAACATGTGCCAAACACACACGCACAGTCGCACACTCCTTTAACTGATACTCCTACAATCTCTACCTCCTGCCCGCCTCTACACACACATACACCTACTTTGCTGTAAACGAAGTAACTAAACTGTATTAAATCTCTGCTACTACTTGGTGGAGCGTGAGAAAGCAGTGAGGATGATGGGTAATTGCCATGCTGCACGCAGTGTCTACAGGAGTGCTCTTTATGAGGTGAAGACATGTAAGGGGGATGAAGGAGGGAGGACACTTGAGTATTCCCTACTAATTTCAGATTTCTTTTGACGTTTAGAAGTTTATAAAAGTAATCAGAGTTCCCAGACTTTAAAACAGCTTTTATAAGTTCTGTTGTATTAATACATTAAGTTATAAAATAGATGTATTTGTATGAGCGTTAATGAAAATGTCTTGGAGAAATCTGAGATTGGGGCATGAGTTTGTGCCTCCAGCATTTATGTGTTTAGGGGCAATAATTGATTTCTGTGTTTTGCCTTGCAGGGCTTGTCCCACATCTCTAAATACACACACATACACATACATGCAGGACACACACCAAGCAAGGCACACTGCAGTATTAATGAGACATGAATAAGACATGAAGAGAGACCCCCCTCTTACATGCTCACACAGGGTCTCCCCTTCCCCAGCTGCTTCCTGTCTGCAGATTACCCAGCTTTCACTGGGTTCTGGTTAAGTGGGGCCAGGAAGAGATTTAACCCCCTCAGCAGGAGGATATACACACACAAATGCACACTGACTACTGTCAGTAAATATGTGATTATTACATTATTGGAAAGTATTTGTTTTATGTGTGTGTGATTGACTCTAAATACTGCAGCTGATTTAAAGGTTGCATTTTCAGAATCAACTCAACACTTGAGCTTGAAATTACATGTAAATGAAACTGTTAATATTGTGGAAATAAGGGAATTCTATGGGTGAAAGTGGCAATGAAAACAGTTGCGATTAATAATAATTCTTTTATTATATTTTTCAGTTTTTATGCCACTATTATAAGTTTAATAATATTATTTGAATAATACACATACACCTAATAGAGAAGAGCAGTTGTTTTCTGTCATAGGACATTGGAACATATAGCCTCACAAAAATAGCAGGAGGATGTAAATAAGAACTAAAATATAAATAGCCCATTAAAAAACATTTAGTGATGAAAATGTAATAACAGTAAAAATACTAGTGGTCCTCAGACATTAAACAGTAAGAAAAGACTTGTAAATAGTAAATGTAATGTAGAGCTTAGAATTACAACAAATTATTCAAATGAGGCAAAATTATCATTTAAACTTGGTGCAATATTATAGTGCATTATCACAGTTTGTTCCAATGCATGTTGAAATATGAGATACCTAAATTTGGCAAAGACACAGACAGAAAAAAATGACTTGACTTCATGTGATATCTCTGTAGGCTAGGTGTATATTGATGCAGGCTGTGACCTCTCACCTGACTGTGTTACAGGCCTCGGCCATGTCTAGTCCTGGGCCTGCCTCTGTGGGCTCCCAGGTTCATGCTGCTGCTGTCAATGGAGATAGGAGCACCCTCCTCAAACTCATTACAGGTAAGTAGCTTGTATTCTGTCAAAAGGGGTCTCGGGATGTAGTAATCGATGACATGAAGCCGTGTAGGATTATGGGATTTGTTGTTTTCACCTCTATTGCTGGTGAATATCTATATATACATTTAATTCAATTCAATTCAATTTTATTTGTAGAGCCCTAAATCACAACAAGGTTGCCTCAAAGGGCTTTACAGAGTTA
>JAPTYR010113350.1:0-18914 GCA_029814505.1 Siphamia roseigaster | reverse complement strand
TTATCTTATCTTATCTTATCTTATCTTATCTTATCTTATCTTATCTTATCTTATCTTATCTTATCTTATCTTAAATTGGATTTCATTTGCACTGTGAATAAATTTCTTGACAACCTTGAATGAGCCTCGGTTTTTAACTGAATTTAGTCATAGCTTTATTTTGTTTTTAAATTTTACTGCATTTCATTACATTGCAATGCATTTTTTCCACCTTGAATGGTCTTCCTGTAACCACACAACCACATTATGGTGAGCTGCTCAATTAAAATCAGGGGAGTCTCTGGTATGCTTTTCCTTACTCCTCCAGAGAAAGTGGACAGGTGTGGTTTGAGATGAAAAGGGTGCTGGGCAGTCAGTTATTTCTCAGCCTTCAAGCTATTTCTGTGGAATTTCAGAAGACTTAGGCTCAGCATCACAGGAGTGAAGAAAGAGACAAGAGGGGTTAATACAAGCCCATGCATGCTTTTGCATGGCACGTGCTTTCTCTACTCCCTTAGTCTTGTTGTTAACCCTCCTCCCCTTTAAACATTAACCTTTCTCCTCCCCAGTTTTTACACTGTGCCTTGTATTTTTACTGCATAAGTCTCCTCGTAGTAGTACAGGTTTTCTAGTCATCCTCAAGACTGTCACCTATCTCTGTGATACTGCCTCATACACTGTATTCCAGCTGTACTCTGTGGATAAGTCATCTGTAACTTCTATATCAAAGTCCAAATCACAGAAAATGCTGCTCACCAGCAAGTGATATCCGATCTCCAGATAACCCACTTTTATAGCTTAATAGTCAATTTCCTGTGTGCTTTAAGGATACTCATGCAGATGCTCTTTGAACTTTCACTGGTATCCCAGCTAATTATGTCAAGTAATTGTCTGTTTTCACTCATAATTTAAACAGATAATGTGATTACATAGATGCTATTTGAAATGTAAGAAATTCATCAAAATTCATGGTATAACAATTGAAAGAAGATAATTGTTGGGTTTAAACTGTTTTGAAACCAAGTTCTTTTCAAATACAAGGATTTTGCAAATTTAGCCAGCAATACTGTCTAACAATATTCCACAGCACAGATATATCAGACACTAAGTTCTATTTCAAGGCTGTTCCTCTGGTGGCATTTCCATATAGTAGAATGAGACAGAGGACACTAAGATTGAAGGGCTTTGGCTGAGCGAAAAAGACTGAAAGACTGGAATGTTTGCTACAGGTCAGAAACAGCACTTTCTCCTCTTTTGTGTGTAGTCTGCAGAGAGGTGTGGAATGCAAACTTCATGAGAATAGAAGTGTAGAAAGGAATAAAAGAAAGGACAAGCTGGGGGTTGGTAGGGTAGAGGTAGTCTTCAATCTGAGAGAAATAAGTAAAAAGAGTTGAAAAGGAGTAAAGTAAAAAAGTGTTTGAGTGGAAGAAATGAAAGAACGCTGTTAATTCAGAGTTAGCATTAAAAGAGTGAGCCATAAGCAGCATAACCACACACTATGCACACTTTAGAGACAGTGCTTTGAGAACAGTGACACCATAATATACCATTTTGGAGAACCAGTGAAGGAGCTTTACTCAACCTTTGGGGCTAATTTAAATGTGAAGGCAATAAGGTTGGTGTAGAATTAAACATAGAGACAGTGGAAGCACAAATTGAGTATCTAAAGCAAACATAATGTGGATTCTGAATGGGAATAAATATCTATACAAATACTAGGTTTTATTGCCTTGTTATTTTGAGATTAAAACACAATCATGGTACACTTGTTTTATATGAGTGAAAAAGAGTGTACAGAATGGGGTCGTCATTTGAGTTTATTCAATCTATCTGTCTGAGTGGGTCATTTAGCACACATGGTCCTTAGATGTTAATTAGTCTGGTCTACCTTCATCTCTAATGATTACAATTATCACCAGATTGGCAATTCATCTTACTGGCCCAGTGCAAGAGGAAACAGCGGAATGATGATTAAATACTAGGGGGCTTTGTGTGAGGTGCTCACTCTTCCCCTTTGTAATGTAGCCAGGTACTCAGAATACCTGTTTAACTTTAAGAGGGTGTTTTTGGTGAAAGCTCTTATGTAAGAACACATGCTCTCTGATATATGAAGATATTATCACCACCAGTCAGTGGGTGGCACACTCATGTTTTTCTGGAGGCACTTTTACAGATCAGGAGTTTTAGCTGCCTCTGACAGATTTACCTACATTCTAGCCCGCAAGCAAAATCTAATTTTTCTTTGGTGTGTTTTCATCTGTATTTTCATTTTGTTGTATAGATCAGTGATGGGGTTACATCTGGTAATGCGTTAACTAACAAACCTGACAAACCCTATTATACCATAATGCACAAATAAAAGATTTTCACAGATTTTTTTTTTAATATACATTTTTTTGCATGCATCTTAAATGGTGGACAAATGTACGATATTCACTACATTTCTATATATGCAGAAAAAGGTTATCAAATGCTTTAAAAATCCTCCATGAAATACTGTAGCAGATTGAAGTAATCCTTGATTAGTTTTTAGGTTTATCACATGCACAGAAACCATCAAATTCATCTTAAAGTTTTAACAGTATTTATGACATGTGGGTATGATGATGATGATGATGATTATTATTGTTATTAATAGTATTAGTAATAGTAGTATGTATGAATGTATGACAAAATTACATTGCAGATCCACATAAAAGTATGTTTGTATGGTATCATGAGTTATATCCTGGCTTTTGCATTTCAACATTTCAACATTTTCCCCCTAAACATGTATAAATTAAATTTTGTCAAGCTGAAAGGGTTGGTTGTCTCTTCCTCTCAAAATTTCACATGCATACTTTCCCTGCCTGTTGGGCTGTTGTCCTGTTCTAGCATGTTCTCCAACACATAGGACAGATTGGAGAGAAACTACATTGGCAGTCCATTAAAAGATCTCTAATCACAATCAGTCATCAGCTCTTACGGGGATATCAAAGTTTCATTACATCTCACAGGCTTTAAAATAAGATGACAGATTCCTGTATTTGACCTTCCCACCTTTTATGATAAATAATAAGAAATATTCAAAACATTATCACTAAGAGGAGATAAATTCTTAGCAACGCCATACTGGATGCTGTGAGACTTTAACGCCATACACAAGAATAATTTTATTCCTAATAAAATAAAATAAATGAAGATGTGATAGGAGGAGGAAAGAAAATTTGAAACTATTTTTTCCAAATCTATGACAGATTTTTTAATGGTCGAATGTGCTAAACCTCATCAATGAATTTAAAATCCTATTCTGTACACATGCAGCATAAATAGCTTAAATTCAGATATTTGGGTAATACACAGCTAAAAAGCTGTCAGTATTAATTCACTAGCCTTTTCTCCATTTTAAACACTTCTAAGGAGTAATTATGTTTCCACATCAACATGAAAAATGCATCCGTTTACCTCACATTAATCATTAACACTCAAACATGTTAATGGAAGCTGATAAACCACTGGCTTGAGACAAATCAACTTTGAATTGAATTGAATTTAATTTCCCTGCATGTTAGAGTTATGTTGCGTATTAATTTTAATCCATTTGATCTCAGATATGACTGATGCAAGTACAGTATCAGTCATGTAGAAAACTAAAGTTTCTGGATTTACATCAGGTTTAACTCCCAATAAAAGGACATTGTTCAGAAAATACTTGATATTTGACTCTTTGAATCTGACTCTTTTGTTGTATGCTGTGCATTTAAATGATAGCTCTCATTTGTACAGATTCAGTAATTGGACAAAAGCATGTAGCACATGCTCAGGAAATATTTCTCACCTGGAGCTCAGACTACCCATTGGACTCTTAGTAACTATCTGCTAAAAGCTGCTAGGAATGTGGTCCTGACTCAGGCTGGATAAGCTGGTACTGAGAAGGGAAACGATGGGAGGTCAGGGGGTCTTTTGTTTACCAACCAGATCAATCTAAATCTGTCCACTTATCTCATTGTTTCTTTCAAATCTCCCATCACTCCTACCCTTGGCCTCTTTAATTTACTGTTTTAATATTTGCCTGATATGTTACCCTATATTTAATTATGCTGTTATTTGATATACACTGTCTCTTTTAGAGACAATCCAGAATGTTTTTTTTATGTTTTGAAAAAAATATTTTTACCACAAATCAGCTTGATAGCTTTGTGGCAGTGTAATAACTTTGTCGGTCAGTGATTTTTGATGTTAAATTGTTTCTGGATCAGACTTGGATTCTGGTTACCATTAAAATGGAGAAACGTCTTTAAATAAAAAAGAGGCTTTTAAATGGGTGTGTTTCTCCATCTTTCCGTGGTTTAAGACTCTTCTCCCTTGGGAAATTAAGGTTTGGCTCGATTCTCTGGATGTATTCCGCAGACTAGTGCGCAGAATCTTTACAAAAGCCTGTTGTAGCTTGGACTCCGGAAATGTTATCTTTGGTAATTTTCCAATTAGACAAGCTCTTCACAACTCTTATCTTGGAGCATGTCTCAACTGAATACCACAGGCTTCCTGAATTAATTAGGCTTCTGATAGAAGCATATTTTGTCAGTCTTTTCAGGTGAGCAGAGCTGTAAGCTTAAATTTTGGCAGGTAACTGGGACAGATGTTCTCTTCAGTATTGGGAACCCTAGAATGATACGAGCATTTATTTCTGTCCAAGTCTGTCAGCACAGTTGAAATATAAAAGATTACCAACGTTGTGCCTAATGGTACTGAATATTATTCTTTCTGTTTGGGTTTATTACAACATGGACGGACACTCCAACATGCATGTTTGTATTTCACAAGTCTGGACTATAAATCTAAGTTTTTATGAGGAAGGGTGTGTGCATCCTGAAATATGCTGAACCTGGCCAGTTTTGCACATTTGGACAGTGCTCAGTGACCTTCAGCCTGAGGGGATTCAGTCTTAATGGTCGAGTTCTTGCTTGGGTAAGCACCCGAGACACATTGTGGCAGTAGGGTTAGACTGAGAGCAGATTGATGGTGAAATAAAGACCTTGTAAACTTGTCATTCATCTTAAAGTGATGAGATGTGGCTACCTGTTGATGTGTTCAAACCTGAGTATATCCTCCAGGAATAAATTATTCAACAAAACCCTGTGATGTTCACTGTGAGGCAAAATACCAAGAATTAAATGCAGCATATTTTACATCCTCACCCGACTGATCATTGCAACTGCCTAAATGTTATGATCTTCCACCACACCCTCTGGCTGCACATGACATTTTTGCATTACAGTACTTTAGTACTATATAATGTAATTAGTGTTCCTAGTGTATCATAGTCGATTGATATTATTTTTGTATAGATTTGGATTGGAATCTGCATTGCATTAATCACACTGTCCATTTTGTAATCCTGTTGAGTATTAACCTTTCATCGAGTAAGCGACTATTTTTGGTAATTTAGCAGTTCCAGCGAGGAAAGTGAGTCAACCATCTCAGGTCAAATGTGGTCTAAAATGTCTGCAAGGTCCACTTCTTCATGAAAAGTGAGTGTACCTGCTTTGTTAGGTACTATGAAGTAATGTTACTAATCTAAGGAATGATGTTCAAAGGGATAATGTGGATGTTGACAGGTGCTATGTTGGTGTAATATCCTAAAAGTTATGCCCTAATGTTCTAAAATACATGTTCCTTTCACCTTACATGTGGTTTTTCTTGTGTGTGTGTGTGGTTTTTTTTTTATATCTACTGCTTACATTTTTTATTTTTATTTTTTGGCCACTTATAGGTAAGAAACCAAACATGAAAACTCCATTGACCTTGATTTTCTGCATGACAGTATTTTTTTCACAAAAGTAAAACAAAAATAAAGTCATGTCATGTCCTCCAAGAACACTTGAAATTTTTAATATCAGAGTATTTCGTTGAGTGCCCTATAAAGGGTTAAATGGTGTATGACTCACTCTCTTGTGTCATCACGTACACACATTAAAAATACTTCCAAGTGACATCCATGAAGTTTTTAACGGGCTTTATTTGTCTCACTCATAACATTCCCTTATATTAAAATTGTTAACTTTCACAGCTCACCAATAACTGTCAACACTTGTGGGTTAATTAACACATTTTATCAGTCTAAACTAACTATCAGAATAAAAAGAAAATTCTCATCTAGTTTTGTGAAGACGAACCACTGTTCCATGCATCCCGAGACACCGTCTTATGGGAGGGAAGAAGCGTAGGAGGTGGAGAACAGAGGGAGGGAGTGATGCTGAGAGGGAGAAATTGAATGAGAAGGACAGAGCGAAACTGAGAGGATACTCCACAACAAAAGTTCTTTAACAATCAAGCAAGTGGAAATACAGTCGGGCTTCTCCTTTTGTCCACGTATGGTTGCTTAGCTCCTGCAAATTCAACTTGTGTATAGAATAAAGTTCGTGCGGCGGAGGCAGAGGGGAGTCTGCGCTTCTAAAGATGGACAATTTAATAAGGACGAGAATGCGCAGGAGAATACCGCTGTTATTCTACATCCTGCTCCATGTAACGACGACAAAAGCTGGTAAAGTATCTAGTAGAACACTTGCAATCAAATAATGAGGGTTTCCATGGGGTATCGAAGAAACAAGAAGTAAATAAAACAAGCCATGGGTGCTTTGCAAATGACACTTCCACCCAGTTTTCATTACTTGTCCAGACACATTCATTCATCACTTGGCCTTCAGCAAACAGGAGCTTATTAGCCCAAAACAATATCAGCTCAGCTCTACTCTTTTGTATGGTTTATTTTGCATTCTGGCTTTCAAGTCTGTTATTTTTGCATTGAGCCTGGATGCTGCTGCTACTTGCCCCACTCAATCTATTAAGGCGGGGATCACAATTGCATGCACTCAAAAGACGTTCAGAAGTTTGCACAAAGTTTCAGAGCTCTGCAAGTGATGTGAGATTATGGAGCTGTGTCTGTGTATATTCATGCATATTAATTATCCGCGTCACTGCACAAAGGGCATATATTTGATTGATACTGAGTTTATGACTCCAGCATGCATTTTAATGAAATCATTTGCAAGGTTTGGATCATGTGAATGGGTTTATCCACCTGATGTGCTGGAAGCTTGGAGACGACCTCAGGAGATGCATTGATGTCATGTTAGAGTTTGCTTGTGACCAGTGTCGGTTTACTGTGAAAAGGTTTAACGTTGGTTTGAGAAAGAGGTGGATGGCTGAACACTGACCGAACTGAGTAGATTAAAATTCCTGCCATGGATCTGTTCAGTGTGCCCTCTGCACACATAGGTCTTGAGTGAAGGCGCTTAGCACTAACACTCTTATTGCTTTAGGTATAATTATTTTGGCACACTCAACTATTTTATGCATTTTAATGAAGGCAGCTATTTTAGGTCATGTTTTAGACAGCTGAAACTTTTCTCTTTCAAGAGTTGCTTGTCTTATTCCTCGACTGTCTATTAAACACCTTCTTCTGTTCCTGTCACCATTGTTGAGCAAGTGCTGCAGCTCATTGTGCTTACTCACTGTATGCATGTTTTTGACCATTATTGTCAGTCACCTAGGCAGGCCTATATGCCTAGTGGCTGTGTCCTAAGTATCTTTTACTGGTAGCAGACTGTTTCCTTGCAGGTGCTGTGGTTTAGAGACTCCCTGATGGATTTAGATGTCTCAACAACAGGAGTTAACCCTGTGGGCACCACTAGAGCTTAAAGATGTCACATCTTCAGTAATGACTTCCCACAAGCACCCACTTTACGGCTGGCAAGATTTGTTGGAATTCGTTGGCTGAAATAAAGTGATGGCGGTAGGAACTGAGCCAACTGGCGTAATCGCTTTCAAGTGACACAGTGGCTTTGGTGGACACTGCTCTCTAATGAGGGCTTGTGAAGTTAGGGAGTGAGTTGATTTAAAAGTGCATGGGACATATGTTGGTGCTGATATGGCAGCCTCAGATATGTGCATATGGGTGATAATGTGTTTTGTTTCTTTGTCTGTGAATGTTAGTGTGTGTGTGTGTTTTACAATGGAAGAATGTTTTCCCATATGCTTTCTGTGTGTGTTCGAGAAAGATGAGAGAGTACTTTGTAGTCCTGTTTGCTGACAGGAAGTGAGACATTCTTGCTCACGTCCACAGTTCATTTCAGTTAGAATCCTCTGTTCTTTTGCCTCGACACATTTTTGTAAGTTTTCTTTCCCTCCTCTCATTTTTTTTGTTCCAGTCAAAGTCCTGAGAATAAGAAGTGTTTGTTTTTATTTTATATGCCTTATCACTTCATTTACATCATCTCCCTGCTCTTGTGCCCTACCTTATCCCTTGCTGGTTCAGTGACAGAGAGGAAATCGTGCATACAACCCCCTCACTGCTTGTTGTTTGATCCAGCCTCTTTGCCAATCCTGCGCTAGACTCCCAAAGGGGGATGGCAAGTCTTGTTCCCCTTTGATTCAGGAACAAATTAGTTGCAAATGAAAACAAATGAAAAAGGCAGATGAATTTAGCAGAATAGAGAATAGGAATAGAGGATTTTGCCTCGTACAGCCCTAGTGTCTTCTTTGTTGTCTTATGAGTTTGCATTTCTCTAATAGAACCATTAAACACCAGAACTGTCTTAGTGATGATGTCTAGCTGCTGATCATGCAAGTTAATCAACTTGAACCACTTTTGATGAGGAAAACAACTTGAAACCTACCCAAGTCTTTAATATGCAAAAATGATGCTGAAACACATCATGGCGCCAGGCTGTGCACTATAGCAACACACATCTGGCTTCCAGAAACTCAGTTACACTCTCCCCTTTAGGGTTTCTGATCACAGGCAGTTTTAAGTAGATTTCTATGGGACTAGTTGGAGATGCTTCCTGTAGAATTGCAATGAGCAGACATCAAGAGGGGATGTCTTCTTTAGACTGTTCCTTTACTTGTCATCAGTCTCTTTATCACAGTTTAGGAGTTTCCAAATAGTTTCACAGGCACATGCATATCTTATTAGAGATCACAGTATTATTTTTTGTCTCTAAAGCAATCTACAGATGTCCAAATGTTAGCATTTTAAGTGCAAAATATTCTTTTTCTCCAAGCTCCAAAGAGACACATAACATACCAGTGAGCAAAAAACATGACTAATGTATGGACTACACTTGGTGTGTGTATCTATGCTTAGTACATAGTTTAAACCTTATTATAACACTCCTTCAAAGAAGATTCAGTGTTATGTTTGAGAGACTAAGTGATAGCTTGAGGTTTTAAGCCAAGTTGGCTGGGTTATGTGTAACCATGCATGCTTGCATGTAATCTATGCCTGAGGCGTGTCTGCCGTTCATAAATATTGTATCTGTACTCCTGTGTATAAATATTTGTAGAGTTGTCTTATTTTCTTTCAGTATTCACCACAATAATATAAGCCTCACAAGGATAAAGAGATAATCTCTCAGAATTCTGAACTTTCTACCGGTTCAGTTCTTTAACTGACTTTAGCTGTGGTTATTATACAGTGTGTTGTCAAAGTTAAAAACTAATGTTAGGTATACAACTGTAAGATTAGAGGATTGATTTGAAGCATACAAAATGTTCTCACAAGTATAGAGGGATAAATGTGGGTTAGTGTGTGTGTCTGTGTGGAGTGCTTGCCCAGTTAGGGGCCTTGAGGGCAGGTGTTTTCTCAATGGGCCAAGCAGCTTTTGGCCTGTCGGCCCATCATACTGTGAACAAACATGAGCAGAACAAACTGTGGAGACTAAAGAATTTGTAGCTGATGTAAATTGGAAGGAAGTGTGTAACAAGATTCCACCAGAATTTGACAGCTTTAATTTCAAAATTATATGTAATTTTGACCGCAGTGAACATGATTAGGCAGTGTAGTGTCTGACAAATGAATCCAGAGTAATTTAAAGAGATATTTTGTCAAGGGCAGAGGTTGAAAATGCTATTGACTTTTTTTTTCCCCACTGTGGGTGTTGTAATCTAGTTTGATGTGAACAGTATGTGTGTCTGTCGCTTGGTCAAAGTATTCTAATGATGTATTGCCAATGTATAAATCTTATTTGTCTGTTTGAGTTCACATTTTCATCAGTTCATAGCATCTCCTGCCCTGCTTTTGTTCACACATGACAGTGACCCAGACAAAGGGTCACACCCACAGCTAATTGGATTTGCAGTATTTGTCATAACGCCTGGAAGAAACTGTTTGGATTTATGTAACCACAATCTGTTATCAGTTTTTAACATTAGTAATCACCATATGGTGCGTCATAATCAAAAGGTTATCTGAAGAACTGCTTTCTCAGTCGTAGTTTCAGTGGAGATAAATGGATGATAATACTTTTTGTAGAGAATATTTCTGGCTGATACACGTAAAGACGATGTTCATTCATTGCCATGTTATTCATTATATGATGCATGCATGCCTTCATAAAGTAATTAAAAGTTCAAATGTCAATCTTTTTCCTAATCTTGGGGTGAGGTCCAATATACTATGGGAAATTCTCCTTGCCCAGATTAATTTTGGCTTCATTTCTTGTTAAAATTCCCGAAGTTCCCATGTGTAATAGTTTTTGACAGTGTAGTATTGTGTGTGTGAGCGAGTGGTATTTTCAGGCTGGACTGGGAGTGTAGGTGGTGTGAGTCATAAAGAATGTCTTTAGAGGCATTTGCTCTAGAAACACAGAGAACACATTATGTCCATGTATGACTGAAGTGATACTAAGTTTGACTGCGGGGCATGGAGAAATTGAGTCGAGTGTCACACAGCCAGAAAAGATGCACAGATGTTGACTGTTTGGTGACATTTCTCGGGGATAAGACATCATCTGTGAGGTGGAAAGTGTGTTGGTCTACTGTTTTGTGTCAAGAAAACTGCAGTCACTACTGGGAAATAACAAAGCAAGAAAATGTGTTATATAGGGAATTTGTATGCATCTGTGTGCATTTTTTTAATGATCATTAATGATTATTCAGTTGTAATTGCAGTCAGCTAATGTTCTCCTACAGTTGACACATGTTTGTGCTTACTGGATGCTACAGTTGTTTCCCATGCACTCTGGTATTTTTTTTTCCTTATTGAAGATGATGCTATTTGGCTATCTGACTAACCTGTCCTTAGAGATTATATGTTGCTATTTCAAACACATTCAGGGTCATGTTTAAGAAAACAAAAATAACTGGTAGTTTGCAAGTAATGCCAGTTTGTTGCTTCATCAAAATGTTCATAGAGATCTCTTTTGATCACTTCTGTTTTCATCCATTCTATGTAGCATTTATCATAATTTTGCTAGTACGGTAAGAACACATGAGTACTACAAAGCCTAATGAGATGCAAGCAAAACCTGCTCAGACAATAAGAGCTGCAGGGCAGGTAAAGCTTCAAGGTAAAGCTAAGAATTGGCACAAACCAAGGTGACATAAATGGATCCAGAATCTCGTATAAGTAACGTTCTTTTATTGATTGCTGCATGGATCCAAATTTTATGTGGCTGTCTGCCACTAGCCTGGGGTTTCTCCTTGATTCCAAAGTCAAGCATAGTAGTAATAAAGTGTTGAAACATAGACTGTGTCCTAGAATCTTGATGACATATTTTTGGGTAATTATTGTCATGGTTTGTTTCTATTTTTGCAAAAGCTGTCAGTGAGTTGTATCAACTTAAGTACAATACAGGTCTGTTCCCACGTCCTCTATAGGTCCTTGCTGCCAAAATGATCCCTCAACAGTTTATTTTGCACACTTGGGTGTGGGATGCCTGTTATCCCCTGCTTGTTTAACTGACAGACACTGTGAAAGCATTTTTTTTTCTTGGAGGAATTTCTGCTAGTTGAGTCAAATTTCTCCCTGTGGCATTGTTACACATTGTGACTGTTCACCATTGAATACCAGAGGTCAACTCCGGTCAGTTCATAGCTGAAACATGTTTAGAAATGGCAAAGAGCCTGACAGTATGTTTACTCCCAAAGTGGCAAAGGTAGAAAGCTTGTACATTTGCTTGTGCATTTGTGCTATAAATGCTTCTTGTATGTGTATTTTGAGTAAATTTTGTTAGGTGCTGTTTACCGGATGGGTTGACGGAAACCCTAGAATCCATTCTAATTAGACACATGTTGCTTCAATTTAGAACATTATTCAGACTGTTCCAAACATGACTTCTTTATGACCTGTGCATGAGTATGTGTATGGGAGGAAGAGAGAAAGAGAAAGAAAAGGGTTAACTGAATTTTGACCTTTAACTAAAACACAAACTTTCAACTTTGATACCTCAAAGGAAATTGATTTATAGTCATGAATCAAACATAGCCAAAACAGGACCAAAAAAGGCTCACTAAGAATAAGACAGCCATAGAGGATTCTAGCAGTCCAATTAAATACAAAAAATAAGGATTAGGATCCAGACATGACGTTAAGTGTCAAGTAAAGTGCTTTTTGAAAAATAATTTAATTGAAGATTAGCTGCTATGATGAACCAGTCTAGCATACTACTCTTTATTGTTTTACTTCCGAAATACTAGCTTTAATCACAGGATATATAAACTAGCTTCAATAACTTTAGTAGCCAGGCTAAACATTTTGATGATTTACTTCAAGTAAATAGTACACTTGTTGTACCCCAATCACTAGCAGCCATGTTATGCAACCCTGTGTGTCAGGTTATTGTGCCATGTGAAAAGGACTAGATATTCAGTCAATAACATAAAGTTTGCATGTCATTCAGTATTTTTTTTTAACCTTGATCCATGTGTAGATGACTGGACTGCGACCTTTTAAACTCAATAGACTTATTCCTTGACATTTAGTTCTCGGTTCACTGTCATAATGATTAGAGTACATTTGAAAGTAATCCAAAATGACTGTGTGGGCGAACATTTGTTAGTGCCACTTTTATATGTAACAGTTTGAAGCTTCTGCTGTTACAATACAGCAAATATTGTAATTATTTAATTGACATCGACAGTTTATGTGTTTGCATGAATTCAAATTTAATCCCTAAGGCATTAAATGCCTTTAGATCTACACCTAATATTTTCCATTGTTGGTGCTTGGCTTCAATACTCAGCTTAACCTATTTACAACCTTGTTGCCATGCTAGGAGACTGGGAGGGTGAGCTCTCAAAGCTGCTTGGAATAAACGGTCCCTGCTATGCAAATAAATATTGCTGTAAAATGTAACATGGTGTTTTTCTGCAAGCAATGTCTGGGAAATGGTAAACTCTTTCTACTTGTTTAATTAACAAGGAGAATAAAAGGCAAGCTTAGTATAGGGACTGTTACAGGAGGTAATTTAGGTTTAGGATCCTCATTTCAGATGCCTGGAATGCTAAGTGCTGAGTTGCCCTGATAGGGCTCTCTCTAGCAGCTGGTGAGAGACTGGTTGTGTGCTCAGCCCAGAACCAACTTAATGCTCACGGCAGCACTTTATCAGCAGAACATCTAATAATATGACCAGCAGACTGCAAATAAAGCACAAGTTCTTTGTGTTGAGAAAGGACCACCATATGGGAGAGACCTCATATGGGGGGGTAACAGTTGTTAGACTCAATTCTAACAGGCATAATTTGAAACAGTATATATTTGCTAGTGATGAGATCAGCTTTATTCATATTTACAAGCTGCGGAAATCTCCTGGAACAGAGCATTGTATCTGCATTTTTTAAAAAACATAATTTCATCCTATTTGCATTTCCAGGAAAAAAAAAGTTTTGAATCTTTAAGATGTACTCGTTAGGGCAGATGTTTCAGTAGTGAAGATATATGAATCAGTGAGGTTCTTATTTATGCCAGTGAAGTGCAGTGGTGATAAATGTGATGCAGACTCATTGTTGCTGCTGGAGCAGGGTGAGCAGTATGCAGGTGTCAGCTGTCAGGTGTGCTGCAGCAGGATTATGGGTTAGGCTGAGTACCTCCCCTATTCTATAATAACATCCACAGAAGCCTGGCCACCTGCCGCCACATCTCAGAGAAGCTCATCTCTTCCGACTCCCTGGAAGCAGGAAGCCTCCACACTTTAAAACCAGCTTCCAGTTCCACTAAACCCGTCTCTTCAATGCAGTAACAACTAACACTTAACTGTGCCAGACAACAAAGTGCTGTCACTGCCAGAAATTAACTGTGAGACATGAACATGACATGAATAAAAGCATGCATCTGCCCTCTACCATGACTCCACCCTAGCATTATATAGTTTTCCTTGTAAAGCTTGCAATGCCACACTTATTTAAAATGTATAAAAACAATCTTCTAAAAAGACAGAATAAGCTACAGTTTATAATATTTTCTTTCTCTTCATCCTCAGCTGATCCCATCGATGTCCTTCGAACGCTGGACCTGTCAGACAACATGGAGGGGGTGTCCCTGGAGGCGGGTCTTTGCACTAACAGGAAGGGCATGGAGGAGACAGACCTGGCCTACAAGATAGACAAAAAGATCCAACTTAGTGCCCCCACTAAGCAGCTCTTCCCTGGAAGTAGGCTTACTATTTTTCCCCACTAGACTAGGTGTTCAGAATAATTTAAGGTAATGCTTTCCAAAAAATGAGAAAAAAATTAAATCACTGTAAAACAGAAGGGATCTCTGTTAGCAAGCTCTTCACACATTCTTAGATGTGCTTACTTTAGGCATTATTTTTCATCATGATCATCTTTACTCAGTCACTAGCTGTGTGTGATGCCATCATACTATGAAAATGCCTACACTCTGCTCTGCTCCTTTTTGTTTGACTCAGTAGTATCTCATCCCTCCACTTCTAGATTCGAAATTTCCTGAGAATTTTTCCCTAATGGCTACAGTGCGAGCTAAAAAGGGCTCCCAGTTCTTCCTGCTTTCGGTATATGATGACCAAGGAGTGCAGCAGCTGGGAATTGAAGTAGGCCGATCCCCTGTCTTTCTGTATGAGGACCAGTATGGACAACCCATGCCAGAATTGTATCCCACCTTCAAGAAGATAAACACTGCTGATGGAAAGTGGGTAGTTAAGTGGGCTATAACCTCTGGAACTGACAACTTTTTAATAACTATCTGATCTCACACTCTAATTGATGTTCGCAAAATCACATTAACCAGCACTGTATCGTTTACAACCCTTTTAGTGCATGTAGTAATAGTTTACCAACCTTGGAATTCTAATCCAAGTTTCACATTTCTACAGTGTGATTCATATAGCTCCCTTTGTGCTTGACCTTGAGTTACCTTAAAGTAAGCAAGACACTTGTGGGATACTTGCTACAATGATTTAACATGATTAAAAAAAGCTAAATTCTTCATGATCTAAAACTGAGTGCTCTTCTTATTTGATTGACATAGTGGAGGTGTGAAACAGCTCCATAGACAGCAGATTTTTCTGGATTTAAACTTATTTTCAGGCATACTATTCCAATGTTACACTTTTGCATTTTTAAATTGTCTCTACTCTCTAAGCTGTATGTATTAATTGAAAAAAACAAAACAAAAAAAAACAAAAAACATTGCTAACAGACTATGTATCTTTTCCTTTTTTTTTCCAGATGGCACAGAATAGCCTATAGTGTGCAGGACAAATCTGTGACCCTATACTTGGATTGTCAAAAGATAGAAACCCTGGATCTGCAACGAGGGGACAATGCAATAGTCAGCACAGAAGGTGTCACTGTGTTTGGGACTCGACTGCTGGATGAAGCTGTGTTTGAAGTAGGATCATCTATATGTTCACGACATGTTTGTTTCTAACACAACGGGAGACACAAGATGATAATAGCCATTCATATTAATGTTGGGAGATATACTGATCAGTTAATATTTGCTTTTCTTTTTGGCGTAATTTTTTTTAACCTTTGTCATACAATTATTTTGGAAAAGAATGATTTTTGAAAGATATTATCTATACCCATTGTATCTGCATCTGTACATCTGAATTCTATAGTATACAGTGTTGGCGAAGTGGTGGAATTAGCAGAATATAAACAGTTTTTTTATTGAAGAGGAATTTTCTCCTTACTTTTAAAGCGCCTCAATAAAAAAGATAAAAAAAAAAATCAGGGTTCAAAAGGCTATGGGGTGATAGGGGTCTTCTGTCAATCAAGTGCCACAGGAACAAAGCAGTGCAGAGGAAATAAGCGAGAGGGAATGGGGCGGAAGGAACATGTTGTTCAGACATGCCCAGCTTCATGATTTCACAAGGCCAAGAAATTTTATTTTTGGATTTGTCAGCATACATCTGTTAGCTGTATATATGTTAGCAATATGTGAAACTCAACAAACCTGCTCAATATAGTTTGGTCAAGTCTTGTCCTTGCAGAGCAAGACATATTACATTTCTCTCAGACAGCGTTACCTTTCTTTTGCAGTAAACTTTATGTTGTAAGTCCACTGCCTCCTATGACAATATGTGGTTGCTGCTCCATTGTTATTCCCAATAAGTCTACTTTAAAGCTGTTGCCCACAGCATCTCAAGAGATCAGCCCAAGTCCCTTCCCCTGCCATATCCTCAGGGCTCTGTTCTTGTGCAGCAATGGAGCATGAAAGCAAGGAAGTTACAGAGTTACACGAAACAGTCAAGCTCAGAGAAATTGCCATCTATCTAACCCTCTGTCTTTTGGTCTCCCAAGAGCAACCTATAGTCCTGAAATGGAACACAGTAATACTTTAGGAAAGTACTGGCAAAGGGTTGTTATTGCTCCCTTTTGGCCTAATATACTGAAACCACAACCCCATTTACTTTCACCAGGAGAAAACTAGATGTCAGTATCAACTCTGACAAGTAAAACTTTGGGTTTTGTGGATTTTCTGTGGTTATAACTACACACTTAACTTTGTTCACACATTAACTTCTATATGTCCTTGAATATTCACAGCTACACCTCCCAGTTCCTCTATACTCCTCTCCCTTTCCTCTTCAACACTGACAGTCATTCCAGTTTTTAAATTGCTTTATATCCCTCTTCAGTTAAGAAATGCATCTCTACGATGTATACATTTTATAGAAGTAACTGCAAGGATTTAATATTTGGCTTCAGTGTCAAAATATTTCCAGTGATTTATTTATAAAACTTTGCGTGATGATGATGATGATACTCAGAGTACTGATCAGCATTATTTTTTAGTCCATTTTATTATCCTTTAGGTGTTGATGTGATCACAGCCATTAAAGTTAACATTTATTTAAGATGCATAATATCTGCATATGCATATTTAAAAGTTAGTCATGTATTCTGTACCTCAAGTGAGACTGGTACCAAGGGAGGAGAGATTAAGCAGGCTGACCTCTGGGCCTCTGTTCCCAGGCCCTGGTTTTGAGAGAGGAGGCCAGAGTTCTGGCCCAGTTCTCCCAGCGTGGGAGCACAGCGTGGGAGCAATGGGACTGTGGTCAGCCACTAATGTCTCTATTGCTTCCAGATTGCCTACAAATGACTTTGGAAGTTTAGTTTTCAAACTCAACAGTGTGCATACATATGCAGTAAAACAAACTTCAGACTGTCCACAAATGTGCTTGTGCTCCTTCTGGCCCGCTGTGTGTTCCTTGTATATGCCTCCACCATGCTCACTGCGTAGATAAAATCCAGCCCAGAGTGTATTTGTTATTTGTCAGATTCTCTCTCTGTCTCTCTCTGCTTATTGTTAAAGGGATGTTGAAAGCAGAACTTGTCAAGCATGTCATTAAAGGGTATGGTTGGCAAAGGCACCAGAGTACCACGCTTATCAGAAAAGAACGTTAAATCGGTCAAGAGCTATTGAGGTCATATTTTGCCCCAGTAATTATTTTGTCTGATGATGGTCAGATGTTTTGTGTTACTGAACGTAATGAAAATCATTAGAATACTGTTTCAATAAGACAACTATGTTTGCTTTATAGTTATTTAGTTATTATATTTTGGTTGCTCCTTCACTCTACAAGGTTGAACAATAGAATAATCCAAGATTGTAAGATTTGATAAAGGCAGTTCAAATGAGTGAACAGAGCCTGTAACAAAATCCAGTTTCCTGTGATTTGATAAAGCAGTCTGACTGTTGGCAAGCTGACATCTTAAAGCTTATTGGAGACATTAGGCTAAAGCAAAGAGGTAATCTTGAAAGAATAATAAAGGAAAACACTGTTATGTATGAACTTGTGATGCATATTTTCTTGAGCTTCACAAAGTTTGTGGATTCGTTTGAGATGTGTGCCTTTTCATCACCCTCTCAAATGTTCCTCTCTGGCACTAATAAAATATGGCAGCACATATGTTTTTTGCCGATACGCTTCTTGCTGTGTGTTTTTAGAAAACACAGTCCCTGCTGGGCAATAAAACAGGAAAACTTCTGGGTGAAAGTGTTGCCTTTGATCATTACATTGAGATGGGATTAGATTGGATTACCTGCCTGTCACCTCTCTTTCTCTCTCTCTTTTTTCATTTTTTCTTTTTGCACTCACCTTAGAGTGCAATAATGTCCTTTGCTTGAGACTGGCTGTTGGCCAAAATAGGACAAAACAGGGATAAATGGTAAACTGATGTACATGTGTGACGTATTAAAGAAAAGGTGACCAAAATTTTTTCATGTCGTGATTCAGACTCAAGGATTATGTGGGCATACATCGCAGATAGTGTTTGATTTCAATATCAGAAGAGCTCTTGGTGGATAAAGAGAAGGTGATATGTTTTGATTTATTTCACCTCTGGCCACTAAAGCATAATTAAAAAGATTACAATGGGACTGTAATTACCACAACATCAAACAGTTAATCTGACTTAATTTATCACAAATGGCTGCCCAGCTGTCCCTGGATAACATTTCACCCAGCAATATGTTTGCAACAGACTGTCAGTTACTTAGATTCATATCACCAGTGTAATCTGAACCTTGTCAAACACTGCGCCATGGGGCTGCCTGCATGTTGTTTATATTAAATTACTTTCTGACTTGTGACTCAGAAAGAATTAAATCTACAGCTCAGTTATTTATACTATCACTTCATGATGTAGATATACTTCCATTCTAATCATCAGACCGAGAAGTGAAATGAAGTGTGTAGGATTTA
>JAPTYR010113150.1:0-11158 GCA_029814505.1 Siphamia roseigaster | reverse complement strand
TGGGGTCTAGTTCTGCCTTTTGGGGTCACTGTACTTTGGCGTGGGATATTGGCGGCAACTTGTTGCTGCTTCTTGTTTTCCCTTTTGTAAATGACTCCTTTTGCAAATATTCTGGTCTTCATCATCTGTTATTTTGTGTTGTAGAATGGGGAGCATTACCCATGTCTAGATGACCTGGAGGGTCTTGTGGCTATTGGAAGAGACTTACCTGTGTTTATGGAAGAACTTAGACAGCTGGAACTGCAAGTCGCTAGTGCTCACTCCTGGAGGGACAAAGCCAGCAAAACCTTCCTGAAGAAGAGCAGTCAGCATAGTCTGCTCGAGGTGAACACCTTGAAGAATATATTAAAATTAGCCTATTGCTACAAGCTGATTTTCAATGGTCTGTCTGCTGGCATTGGTTGTATTACAGTGCAAGTACTCACATCTCCAATTTGACATGAATATGGATTAAATTGAACTATTGTCATACAGGTTTTATGTCCGTGTGCAAAAAGAAGAGAGAGGCGAGATGAGACGGAGCCACTGGATGATCCATTGGATGATTCAGATACCAACACTCTGGGCCTCTCTGCTCAGGACCTGAGAGATCCAGCTGCTATTGTGAGTTTATAGGGTGTATCATGGTCTTGTTTTTTTTAAGGATTAATTCTGTTCAAATGATCTCGGTAATATGTGTTTTTTCACGACTCTTCTTTCGTTTTCTCTAGGTGATGGCCTTCAAAGAAGGGGAGCACCAGGAGAAGGAGGCAACACTGAGGTTACAAAAAACAAACATGTGTAAGTCTGGACTTAATGCTTCAAATTACAAAGAGGACAAGGAAAATGGGGACTGGGACAGCACCATGGAGACGGACACATCCAGTCACTCAGAGAACTCTGTAAAAGAGAATGGTAACAGTAACCACACTCCTCAGTCTGTATGTGTGTGTGGTGGGCAGCCCCGTGCCCCTCAGCTCCGCTGCCATCTGTGTAAAGACTGGTTCCACGGTGGCTGTGTTCCTTTCCCCTCCCCGCTTCCCTCCTCTGAAGTATCTTTTAATCCCCTCTGCTGGTGGGACTGGGATTCCTGTTTCTTATGTTCACAATGCCAGCGATCACGGCGCCCACGCCTCGAGACTATCCTGGCATTACTTGTTGCCCTCCAAAAGCTGCCAGTGCGTCTCCCTGAAGGAGAGGCATTGCAGTGTCTCACAGAAAGGGCCATCACCTGGCAAGGCAGAGCTAAGGAGGCACTGGAGACTCCAGAGCTGCAGCAGGCACTTCAGAGGCTGCAAGAACTCAAAGAGACTCTGAGCTGTGACACAGACAAAGAGGGAGGTATGGAAAAGGAACCAGAAGGGAGCTCAGTAATTGTTTTGTCCGACTCTGAGGGAGGAGAAGGAGAAGATGGAGTCATCGATCTGACAGAAGACAGTCCACGAAAAAAGAATGCCAAGCAAAGCAACGGCACTCAGGTTAACACCCATTTCTGACTCGCTTAATGATTTAACAAAAAACATTTTAACTGCTCAGCTTATTAAACATCCTTGATGCGAACATATCAACTTCATCTGTTTCCCTACAGGCGGCATGTGAAAATGGTGTCTGTAAGAAGTCAAATCTTACAGGTGAGATTGTGTGTTCATTTTGAAACTAGCTTTATAAAGTTGCTAGGCATCATTTCCTGATCAAGGTTTTGTTTCTCTACTCATGCTCTCAGGTGTGGGGTCCTTGCTGCCCCTGCTGCCTTTGCTAAAAGGTCAAGTGGTGGAACTCTCCCCAGCCACCAGGGTCCAGCTGGAGGAGCTGCAGCTGGAAGGAGATCTACTGGAGGTCTCACTGGACCAGACACAGACCATCCACAGAGTCCTTCAGGCTGCTTCTGTTCCACCCAGAGAAACACTGCACACACTCATTCAGGTCAGACAAACTGAACATGAGTGTTGGAAGATGTGACCGTTGAGAAACAAATGTCCAAATGAAATGCAGTGGTTTTATCTTTTTGACATAGGATCACACTGGAGGTTTACACACAAGTATGCTGACCAGTCTTTCATGTCTATTGTACCTGAAATAATGAATCCAGGTTTATTTTCTACAATAGAGCCAACAAATTATGAAATGCTTATTTTATTTGATGTAAGACAGGGGTATACAACCCTGGTCCTGGAGAGCCCGTATCCTCCATGGTTTAGATGTATCCCTCTTCAAACACGCCTGATTCAAATGATCAGCCTATCATTAGGCTCTGCAGAAGATAACGTCCGTCAGGTGTGCTGGAAGAGGGAAACATCTAAAACAAGCAGGATAGTAGATCTCGAGGACCGGAGTTGGCCACCACTGATGTAAGAGATACTTTTAATTTGTATTTTCTGAGCAGCAAATTTCAGTTGGGTCAAATTCAGTATCTGTATCCCAGGAGTTGCAATTTCTTAAGTAAAAATGTTGTTTCATAACATATTGGTAGAAATTAAAGAAATGCATCTTTGTAGTTTGGATGCCAAGGGGGAAAATGTGGGTTTTTGTGCTAAGAACCATAGGAGGGAAATCCCAGCTCCATAGAGTAAAATGTCCTGCCATGTATTTAGTTCTACATATTCACTTAACATTTATGATTCTACTAATTATCCCCATGCACCTGGATGAGGAGTTGTGCTCATCAAAATGGGCTGGTTCAGTGGTTGGAATAAAAACACTAACACTATATATTATTAGACCACCCTTGTTTTCTTCAATTTCTTGTTCACTTTAATGCCTGGTACAACTTAAGGTAAGTTTGTTTGGACAAATGTAATAACAAAAATGGCTGATTGGAGTTTCATTTAAGAGCTGATATCTAGTCATTTTTTGTGGTTTTCTTGATAATAACCAAAATCACTTCAGTTCTTAAATCAATAGCTATGGCATTGTACTGACAAAAACAGTGATTTTAGGCTTTGTGTGTTTTTTTTTTTTTTTTCCCCTTTTTTTGTTCTGTCTGTTTTTAGTCACATAATACACACAGTTATTAATTGGTTCCACAACTATTGTTTTTAATGACTTTTGATGGTCCGATAATTTTTTCTGTGACTGTATATAATAAGGTTTTTACTCATTTTGGAGCTGGTATTTCCTACCCTTGCCAACAACCTCTGTTGAAGCAGACATTTTACTTGAGGCAAATAATATGTAATTGGCATCATTAAAATAGTTTTGTGCCCTTTAGATCGATTTCAGAGCATTTAATCCTGCGTTCTTATTCACTGGGTTTTAGAATAAGTGGATTGAACGGCTTTATTTAATGTAATCAATAACGCATGTAACCTTGTGCCGATGTCAACATACCAAAAATGCAAACCTTGAAAACTGAACACTTTTTAGGAATTTAAAATTACAAAATGGGTTGCTGTGCTGTCATGACGGTGTGTATGTTGACCATCTAATTTTCTAATCGCTATTTTCTTCCTTCCTTCAGATTGAGCTTGAGGAGCAGCGGCGAAGCGGCCGTGGACGGACCAAGGACTCCAAAAGGAAGAGGAAGAGCCACAGAGGCAGTGGGGAAGGGGCAACCGCTGGGGCAATTGATGCCTCAGAGTCAAAGAAAACCTGTCTTCTTAACCGCAGCCCCTCCCCACATTTAACAGTCCAGACCCACCCAGAGGTAGGCAACAGTCCAATGGGGCTTCAATGTAAGGACTTTATAAGATAAGTATTTTAAACCTGGAAATGGAAAACTAATATTGTTGGGTTTTTTTTTTTTTTTTCTTTTCCAGATATTGTGATATAGTCTACGCTGGAGCTCTGTTAATAGGATAAGTTTGGGACAGAGCAGTGTGTGCCAGAAGACAGTGTCAAGTTAATGAAAGATGCAGGACATTCCCATGTACCCTGCCTCCCTCCCATCCCCTGTACTCCTGCATCACACACTAACAGAGTGATGACTCCTCCTCTACACTCCATATTCTTATCCTTAACTGTCATAATCTCACTCATCTCATTTTTCAGCCACACTGTCTTATTCCATCTTTAAGCTCCACCTCCCCTGGACCTTTTTCCCTGTGAACATGTTAAGAGTATGTTGGACCGATGTGGGACTTGCCGTAATAGGAATGTCTTTGGTCTTGAGTTGTCTCTGAGGTCAGTCAGTATGCTATGTTATCCCAACTGTATTAAATGCTAGTTCGTCTCGGCGCGGGCTGTTGCAGTTTTCTCCTCACTTGAGCCCACCCGTCAGAGTTGGACAGACAACGGGGGATTATAAAGAGATGTTTGGACGTGAGTCTCAGAGCTTAAGTACAGCAGAACATTTTGCAGCTGATCTTAGGAAACAGCACCGTGGTCACACTTTCTTTTTTTTTTTTTTTTTTTTTTTAGTTGTAAGGAAACTTGTGTTTGACGCTGTTTTGAGGAGACATGCATTTTGAATAAACTGAGAAAATTTTGGGAAGTGTTAAAAACAGGCATTCATGTTTTTGGTGCTACTTTCCCAAAAATTATCTGTACCTCTTGGCTTTGTCTTTCTCCTTCCTCCCCATTATATTTTATTTTATTTTTTTAAGCTTTCATTCTATAGACATGTTTTATTTCTTTCAATATGACCTATTCTTTGTTCTCTCTAAGATTAAGGTAACTTCACTGTAACTCACTTTTGTCAGTTTTATTTTGTTCTCTGGGTTCAAATGATATTATTATTATTACTATTATTATTATATTATTGATATTGCAGACACACAGTTGTCGTGAGTTTGTGTATAAAATTTACATTTTAATGTTGCTTTTGTTTCTTTTCACTCTTGTTAGAAAATAAAAGTTTAGAATTGTTTAGGATATATGGGCTCATTATTTCTCATCTCAAATGTTGGACACAAAACACTTCCATGATCACAGCATTTATTTAGAAAAGCTTTAAATGTAAAATGGCAGACACAGGACACCACAATATTTAACAAGTACATCATGTTTTTTTGCTATGCTAGGATTTAAGCAAATTCATAGAAAGTCACATCCACAATTTACGAACATGGGAAAAAAAATATTTTGGCCTCAATATCAAACATGCATGGAAGTCAAATAGAAAATTTGCTTTAACCACATGTTTCTATAAATGACACTGAAGGGGTTAAATGTAAGTTGAAGTTAAACCTGTTAAGCTGTAGTTAAATAACCTCAGGTCTGAAACCACAGTCAGAAAGTGATTTCAAAAGGTTGAAGATGTCACAACAACAAAACAAAGTCTGATTGTGGCAGAAAAAAGTTATATTGCAGATATAATACTGTGACTACAAGCAGGGAAAAAAGGTTGGATTGCGATTATTCAGAGTTCCTTTTGTAATGTAACACCGTTGTGCTTTGCATGACACTGCCACTTTAAAACATTAAGTCTGTGGGTTGCGCTGTGCTTCAGTATGCACTTTCAACTGCTTTTTGTTGCTTTCAGATTTGTGCTGTACAGTCAAGTCTGCTTGAAAGGCACCTCTCAGCCATTCATTACCAGAAAGTGTCTGAAAATGATGAATTTCCTCTGGTAAAACAAAGGACCATTTATATACGAACAGTACAAGAATGAAAGTCTTCATCATTGGCACATAGTGTTTTGCTGAAAATGAGATCACTCATCAGTATTATGGCACAAAAAATGGTTTTCCTGTGGTTTCACAGTTGCATAATTGGCCCTATTTTTGTTTTTCCTCTATTCTATCGTTGACACTAATGTAATGCGTGTCTGCAGTGATTACAGGGCGCCTAGTTCTCCACATTTCAGTTATTCTCACAGCAGGTGGTGCTGTCGCTCTCCTTTATGGAAAATGACAGATTGAAAGTAATGTGTTTTTCCTTCTTGGTTTTTTTCTTAACTTTTTCTGAATACCTTTTTAATTTAAGTGCCCCACTCTGTGCTCTATTGTCAACTATTATCAAGAACCAAGTTGTTTTTTTTCCCGTTATAAATATGGACTATAATGAAAATGTTTCCTGCCAGGTTTAGGTCCATTCAACCAGCCACAAAAGTAGAGAAATGCAGTATATTTGTTAAAAATGTGCTTCTCTGTAACAAAATGTGTTCTCTAATATTTCAGAAATCAGTTTGAGCCAGATGAGGAGACACTTAAATTCCTCTAAAAGCATGAAGCTAAGTTTTATGAAAAGAAGTGTATATTTGGTATGCGTTTCTAAAAGTTATGATCTGTGTAAAGCTTTGTTTGTGTGCATGAAGTTGACTTTTGAAATACAGCTTCAGATCCACAGTATCGTATTTTTCTTGCTTGCTTACGTACAGACAGCATTAAGGACAGATGAGTCCAAACAGCTGCAGTCATCCGATGTTTGTCAATTTCAGCTTGTGCCAGGGAGATGCTACTTAATTTAAATATAAAATTAAACAAAGCACTTTCTGAATACGGAAGGATAACACTGCCATATGAGAAAAATAAAAACAGATCAGTATCATGTTATAATAAACTGTTTTCATAACAAGGTATTGATCAAATGTTATTTTTAGACATGACAGGAATAAGTTTCTTCATCTGAGTTTTACTTGAACCTTTTGTGCAGACTTTTGAAGCTGCTCATTTCCACCCATGCAGCCCCTCACTCTTTCCAATGGAGTGATCACCCAGTCCTTGCAGACCTGACCTCTCCACACATGACACTCCTCTCATGTCTCAGACTGTGGTGACGGACAGCAGAGGGTTGTAGACCTTCTTCCCATCAGCAGACCTGGTCCCATGTGCCAGTAGTTCCTGAATGGTTATCCAGTTGTCCAGGATCTTCCGACTCCGTTTCTTCATGCTCCTGCGGTGGCACAGCTCCAGGATGGAGGGTGTTTCCTGTTGTGGCGTCCCCTGCTGGCCACCGCCGCTGCCACCGCCACCCTGCTCCCTCTCACGCTCCCTCAGACAGTCGAGGCGGCTTTGCATCATGAACTCCCGCCGCCGCCGCTGCTCACGGGCCTTTAGCAGCTGCTGTTTCCGCTCTTCTTTGCTCCAGTAGCGGCCCATCTTCATCTCACTCACAGCGTCGTCATCTGTCGTCATACCGCTGCGTTCTTCACTGATCTTCATGGCTCGGGCCTTCAGGAGGCGATCTCTTACAGGCCTTTTGGCCACGTAGCGGGTTCCGTCACTGCGGATCTTCACCTTCCACTCCATGCGAGGGGATAGTGGTAAAGGTAAACCCACTTGTGGAACATCTTTACATGTGCTACCAAGACTCATGGGGCTGGCGTCGCCGTTGTTCTCCAAACCTCCTTCTCTGAGACCTGCTAGGCGCTCAGAGGTTGACGGAGACCTCAGTTGCATGCAGCTCAGGTAGCGCTGAGGTGGTTTAGGTTCAGTCTGACGACGGGAAAGATAAGGGCTGTTCTCTGCACTACGTCCACCGGTTCTCTCAAGCGTCCCGCCGGCTTTCGGGTTCCGCCTCACCCCTCCGTCTGACCCCCTCCTGGTTCCGCTGTCTCTGGACAAGGACCGAACTTTCATTCCAGGGCTGGATGTCTTACCTTCAGCACCTCTCCTCTGACTCTGGGGAGTGTAGGGTTGATTCAGATTTATTTGCATCCCATCTGCTCTGTCAGCCCTGGTCCCTCTCTCTCTCTGCCTGGTGGAGTTTGGAACTTGAACACATGCAGAGAGGAGAGACTCTCCCCCCTCGAGGCTCTGAGTGGAGGGTGAAGGGTACTGTTCATTGACCAGAGGAGTGCTCCTGCAGCTTTCCCCTCCGGTGTTGTAGGCACTCGTACTGTCCTTATCCGAGCGCTCCCTCTCTGGGAGCTCATTAATATCTGACAGTGCATGGTGGCTGGACTCCTCATTAACCAGAGGAACATTTATGTCCAGACGTCCAGCTCCAACACCTGCACCTACACTTGCTCCGTTTTTGTCTTCCAGAGGCCAAGCCTTCATGCAGCGCTCCCTCAGCTGCTGCATCTTCTGTGCCCTCAAGATGTTGCGGCACTTAAACTCCAAGTGGCGTAATTCCTCCTCCAGAAGAGCCATTTCATGCTGTGAGATGCTTTCATTCCTGTTGACGTCCAGTGGGATACCTCCTTCCTCTTGTGCTTGCCCCTGGCCCTCCAGTAATTGCAGACCATTGCTGCTCTTCTCATAGTAACACTTGATCTCCAGGAGTTCTTTGTACCTCTCACATTCCTCCTCAGTCAGCCCAGGCATCATCATCCTCACAGGGTCCACCATGTAGGCCCTCTCCAGTCTCTCCATCTGCTCCAGGCCTCCTCCGTTAACGCAGTCCAGCCCTAAGAGTGAGTCGGTGCTGAACTGGAGGTCTTGGGAGTGCAGCAAGGGTGGAGTATCTCCTCGGCTGGAGAAGAACTTGCGCATACTGCCGGGCGTGTTGGTGGCGTTCGTGTTGGAGGCACTGGTGTGGTCGTCTCCTAGGAGGTCATGCTCTGAAGACTCCTCATAGCGTGTGCTTTCATCTGTGCGGCCCACTCCACTATCCAGCTCCTGGCTGTTGCTCAAGACGGTCTGCATCAGAACAGGTGAATCTATGTTTCGTGAGGGACTGTAACCACTTGTCAAACCTCCGCCAGCAACAATGCTAGGTCTGGTGCCTAAGATGGAGGTGTTATTCCTCAGTAAGTGGCTACTGGGCAGATGGACGGCATTGTCCAAGGGTTCAAGGTCCAGTTCATCTTGGTCCAGCTGGTTTTCGTTCTGAGGGTTAGAGGGGTATCGGACACAGGTTAGTAAATTTGTTTGACATCACAGCGGGGTGATTAAATTCAATGTTAAGGAGTCAAAAGAAAACTATGAGTTAGAGCAGGGGTGTCAAACATGCAACCCACGGGCCAGAACTGACCCACTGAAGGGTCTAATGTGGTCCGCGGGATGAATTTGCAAAGTGCAAAAATGACAGTGAAGATATTAACAGTCAAAAATATCAAACACATTTTAGTTCAGGGGCCACATAGAAGACCGATTTGATGACCAGCGACCTGACCAATAAATTAATAGCATAATAACCTATAAATAAAGACACTACCAAATTTTTCTTTGTTTTAATGTGATAAGTTGCAAAGGTAAAATCGCTTTAGGAAAATATTTCCACCTCCAAACTATCCTTTCACAAAAAACAATTTAATAACCTAAGACCATCCTTAAATGTCATAGAAAAAAGATAATTTTTAACTGTTATTGCTGTCGCTAAATAAATGCTTTGTGCGTTTGTAGCGTCACTGCAATGTGGGAGTTTTAATGCAAATATGTCAACAGGTGTGATCACGTTCAGAAAAGACAGTTTGTAGTTATATGTTAATGTAATTTAACTTTTTTGTACAAATACAAAACAATTTTGAAGGTATTATTTTAGGTTTTTTACTATTATTTTTACTGGTCTGGCCCACTTTCCACCAAATTGAACCTTGCATGGCCCAGATGACTTCAACACCCCTGGATGACAGTACTATCCATACACAACAGTCTTCCATTATAACGGTACATGTGTTAAGAGCAAGCAAGAAGAAGCAATGATGAATCCAACACAAATCTAATTTCATCCCTTAGAGTTGTGCTTATTCCTACCACTAGATAGAGCCAATACACTCTGAATATTTAACACCATTTTTACACTGCGGCATCTGTGGTTTCCCTTAAATTAAACGTGTCCAAAAGAAAGTAACAGCTGGAATCTACACAAAAAACACCTGACCGAGGGAAGCACATGTTTGTTTATTGCTTAATTTTAGGTATTAAAGAATAAAACATCATCTTTACACTTAGATAATGAGTGATATTCCATAAGATCTGTTTACTGTCACTATAGAAACTGATCAAACATAAGACAAATAGACGTGCTTAAATGAGTAAACACTTCACCCCTCAGAGCACGGTTGATCCAATCTAATTAGTTTGAAACCAACGTGGATTGTGTTCAGACTGCGGGACGAGGTATTGATTATCTTTATCTTCATTCTCATTCTTCGACATCCCTTTTAGTCCTTTGCCTTTCTCCCCCAAGACAACACGATCAAGCCTTTAATCTGAGCTTGTGCATTTCCCTCTGATGATTCCTCATTCTCCCCTTGTTGTTGAATCTTAATGGAAGACCATGCCTCAGTAATATAAATCTTGTCAGGGTTTCTCAGGTAGTGCTTGTGTTCATCTCTTCAAATACAAGGACGTATTTCGACAAGGGAGAGGTTATTAGTATATTTGTGTGTGTATTTGACTCGCACTATTTTAATGAGTGCTTTTTTAAATCTGCCCTCTAGCACCTTCTGTATAAATGTGGGCAGCATACAGATTTTTGTAGTCACATTGTTCTTTCTTTTTTTTTTTTTTTTTTTTAAATACACCTCTATTTGCCTTCTTGGATATATTAAATCAGTTGTGGCCTTGGTCAGTTTAGACTTTATATTCATCCATATTAATTACTCTATAATTAATAACATTTCCTCTTTTTATCCTTTATTTGAAGTCATACATAACTGATGGAAATTAGAAATAATATAAACCAGAATGGAATTCTGTCTTCAAGGTCTAATTTCATAGGATTTTATTGGATGCCATTTTGGATGAAGTGCTCATAAGCATATCAAAAAGTTGGAACAACCTCATATCTCTCATAATCCCATGAAAACACCAAAACAACCAATGTATTTGTCCATCCCATTAGCCAAACTGAAAAAATAGTCATGAATGGAAAAAGGTTTAAACAGATGGACATTACGCAAACAGTAGTAATTAGTACATTTGTTTGGGTCTCTTTTCAGGGATAGATTTGATGCTGTAGTCAGAAGTGCAACGTCACATGACTCCAGAACAGCAGTGTGTGAACTCTACTGGAGGGATGAACAATAGATTCCCGGTTTTGACGGTGGTAGCGGAGGCTGCATTTTCTAACATTTGAGTCCCAAATCTCCTACAGGTTCAGCTCTGGGGACACTATGCTATTAGTTTATTACATGTCTGTTCACTTTTAATAGTTTTGAGAACAAAATTAAATGTCTTTAATACAAAAGAATAATAAATAAAGCTTTAGATCTAATGATTCAGGTAAAAAATAGAACTCATCAAATACACGTGGAGCCAAATTAACGTAAAATCCACGTAAAATGTAAAAAAAAAAAGGAATTTTACGACTACGTAAACAGATCTAAAAATCCCCAGTGAAGCTTTATACTGGTCTAGCTTTTTCCAAATTTCTACACACACACACACACACACACACACACACACACACA
>JAPTYR010112322.1:0-11172 GCA_029814505.1 Siphamia roseigaster | reverse complement strand
TCCTGGTTAAATGTGCATCAACCCACCAATAGATGGCAGTAAATCCCCAAATCACATCCTACACACAGGGGCTTTAATATTTAGATTTTGTCTTATTAGTTGACCTAATGTTTCTATAAATTCAGTCATGATTTTGAAGGATCATTTCACTCACTTGTCAAATTTAGCTGGACAGTTAGTAACATTTTTCTGAAGTGTTAACTCAATCCTTTTACACAGAGTATAATGGCTTTAATTGCAGTCAAATGCTGACGATTACTTCTAAAGTTTCTGTAACAGTGATCACATTCATTATTTAATGACTTGTTTCTTTTGTCTTTAGCGTTCCAGTGCCTTACTCCTGTGCCCACCGCCCATCCCAGTTCCACAACAAACTGACCACAAACACCTCACAGCAAACCACTGGTCAGACCTGCACTCCTAAAGTGGATATTATGTTCATGAAGACACACAAAACAGCCAGCAGCACCTTCCTTAACATACTTTTCCGCTTTGGAGAGAAGCACCGACTGACATTTGCATTCCCTGACAGCAGAAATGACTTCTTCTACCCTTCTCCTTTCCAGCGTTCCCAGGTCAAAGACTACAGGCCTGGAATGTGCTTCAATATTATCTGTAATCACATGCGTTTCAATGCTCCTGAAGTGGCCAAACTGCTCCCGACAGACACTTTATACATCACTATTCTGAGGGACCCTGCAGAGCTTTTTGAGTCATCCCTCCACTACTTTGGCCGTTTGGTGCCTTTCACCTGGAAGATACCAGGTGATGATAAACTGACTGAGTTTCTCCGTGACCCCCATTACTACTTTGATCCAGAGGGTTTCAACTCTTTCTACCTCAAGAATCTGCTCTTCTTTGATTTTGGACAGGACAACACTCTGAAGCTGGATGATCCGCGGGTAGACCAGGGAATCAAGTTCATTACTGAGCGTTTTGAGCTGGTCATGTTAGTGGAGTATTTCGAGGAATCACTCATCCTGCTGAAGGATGCCCTCTGCTGGGAAATGGATGACCTGCTTTTCTTCAAGCTCAATGCACGTAAGGGATCTACTGTGTCTAAACTCACCCCTGAACTGAGGGCCAGAGCTCTTGAATGGAATGCTATTGACTGGAAACTCTACCAGCATTTCAACAGGACCTTTTGGAAGAAAGTGAACTCTTATGGACAGCAGAGGATGGCAGAAGATGTTACGGAGCTCCGGAGGAGAAATGCAGAGATGGCAAACATTTGCATCGAGGGAGGCCATGCTGTGGATGCTGGCAGCATCCAGGAAACAGCCATGCAACCCTGGCAACCCATTGGAGAGAAGTCCATCATGGGATATAACTTAAAGAAGAATGTGGACAAAGCACATAGAAAACTGTGCCGTAAGATGTTGACGCCGGAGCTTCAGTACTTAACTGAGCTTGGTGTTAATCTGTGGATAACCAAGCTGTGGGGACATGTCAGAGAGATCATAAACTGGTGACAAGGCATGACTGAGAACAAGAGGAGCCAATTTTACAAAAACAGTGTGTTAAGAGTCGAAGAGGCTGACTAGACTATGCAGCTGATAGTGTGAGAACCTAAAGGTGTCTGCTTCAATCTCGTGACCTGTCTCAGTGTAATGTTCCGGAATTTACTTGTTTACATTGCATATGTTTAAATACAGCAATGGAGTTCATGGGTGCTTGGAAACAAAAGACTCTGGACCTCACAATCTCTATGTTACACTGATCTAGTTTATTGCATATTATATAAATGGACTTAGTGTTACTGATTTGTTATGTGTGAGTCCGTGTTGAACCATTAAAATATGCTTACCCTGATATGTAAGTTTGTTCTAATGAAGAAGTGAATGATAGTGTTTAGATCTAATTTTATTTTTTTAACCCACTTTTATCAAATTGACATCAAATGCTGTGATTCTTACCAAATTTAGGACAGGAGTATCTATTTGATATTGTCTATTTGAATGTTTCTGGGGGAAATGAATCAGTCACTGACTGATGATAGGTGAGTAGATAAACACAAACATTTCCAAGATGAGATTGAACTAATAATATAGATGATAACTTCCAGGTAGAGAAAGGGGAAATATACTGCATACAATGTTTAACCCACAATGTAATCAGTGAGTAAAACTGTATGTAGTAGTATATCTACATGTAAACAGCAATATGCAATCAAGAACAAAAGAAGAAATTTACTTAATGTATTTTCCTCATCAGTTATTGTCGAATATGCATATTCCTTTTCTTTTAATATTAATGTTGGGGGATGTTTTTTCTTCTGCCCTAATACTTTGCTTGTTTTATTAATTTTCCTCATTTCTTTGTTCACTGTTTCCATAGATGACCCTGCAAGTGAAATGATAGATCCAATATTTCTTTCTTTTCTTTTTTTAAAAACTGTGACATCTAAAATATATGTTTTCTGTGAAAAATTCCCATTAATGACTGAACTTACAATATGTTACACAATGAGCCAAAGAAATGTACTTATCAGTCAAGTAAAGTAAATCCTATCTGTTGAAGCACCATGACTGTGACTAACAGTGTTAAATAAAAAACAATTCCTGTACTTGTTATGTGGATGTAGTACATGCATTTTATGTAGGTGATTTCTTTACATGCAAAATAAATATTTTTTTCTGTTGTTATTTTGTTTTAGGGTTCTTAATCTCTCTTAATATTAGAATTTGTCAATTATTTATCTGTCTGTAAGTGACTGATTGTGTCCATGGATATCCCACCCCATGAAAAAGCTTCCCTGGCAACATACGATAATCGTTTTATGTATATCCTTAAAATAAGTACCTGTATGCATAAGTCTTTTGTCTGATTCATAAATCAATTTCTCTCTGTCTGTGTTTGTTAATAACTTTGTGTGTAAAATGGTAAGCAGCAAGATTGTTCAGTATATGAAAAAACTTTTTAAAGAAATCTGAATTGGTAAAAAAAAAAGAAGTTAAATAAAAATGTAAGTTACAATTATATAGTCGCAAATAAAAAAGGTGACTGTCAATATGTTGTTACATAAGCTGTCTTTTTTTGTTTATCAGTAGGACTGATAACCAAAAAATAAAACATTTTTAAAAAATAAATAAATCATACAATCTAAGGAGAGATGAGTATTCTCTGCTTCATTAATAACCAATGATACTGATCTGACAGGTAAATTTTTCTGCACACAAGCAGTCAAGCTTCTATTTACCTTCATCCACTTACTTCAATCACTCCACCTGGGTTGTGACTGCGTTAAAATGAATGATTTCATGAATCCTTGGTATTTTTTGTGTATATAGTTTTATATTTTCCCGTAAAGGGTTGGTTAATAGTTAGGTTATGGATGGTTAATTAGCATTTGCCAAATGATTTAGAAACCATACAAATAATTATATATTCTAGACTATTGTGGTATTTTCCCTGTTTTTCAGCCATTTGTTCAGTTAACATTTGATTACTGATTTTGATTAATACTTGACAAATTGAGCCTGATGATAACTAGATAATATCAAATGAGAAATCCATGAATGTTGATAAATGATTTCGATATTCATAACTAAATTATTCACAGTCTATAATTATGAGGATATAAATATTGAACATTCAAATACTTTTTTGTCAAGAAGCATATTTAACCCATACTTTTATTTGTTACAGGAAGTGAAGTGCTCATCGTGCTTTTGGGGGCGTGGCTGGGCGACTGTTCTCTGATGACAGCTTTTGTTTTGCTAGTTTGGTGTCAAAGCTTAGTGTATATTTTTCCTCTTTTATTTAGCTACTAGGCATGTACCAGTTGAAACACTAAGATGGATTAATAAGGTTTTTAGAGTAACGTTAATAGACTTCGTTTTTCAATATCAGTGGCTTTTGCTGAGTAGCTGTAGCACATAACTAGCTAGCAAGCCACCAGCTAGCAGTAAGCTAATGTGAGTTTTATCATCGCGAGTTGCAAACTTCTAACCGGCTGTTCGTAATCCTCAGAAATAAACAGAAACCTTTTGTTTTATCGGTGCCGAGTAGTTGGCAGCTCATTTTGCCGGGTGGTCATGTTGGAGGACTGACTTTGACGATGGGATTAGCTCTCGGGTGCACCCTGATAACTGTTTCATCCGAATGAATTAGCTAGCAACAATGACTTGTAAATCAACTAAAGTGGCCCCGAGTGTTGATTTCGACCACAGCTGCTCCGACAGTGTGGAATATCTAACCCTCAATTTTGGACCATTTGAGACCGTCCATCGATGGAGGAGACTACCACCATGTGATGAGTTTGTCGGTGCAAGGTACAGCTGCCAGATGATTAAATACAGGTTTAGATTCTACTAGGACATGCATCAACTACATTTACCATGAAACACTTTTGACTTTTTCAGACGGAGCAAACACACTGTTGTGGCATATAGAGATGCTATATACGTATTTGGGGGAGATAATGGGTAAGTAGTGTGCCAAACGTTTACCTTTACACATATTATTTATTTATTTATTTATTAGATTTTATGTCATGCATAACGCCAGCTGTTGTTTACAAAGTATAAGAAAGCATTTAAGTATATCTATTGTTATTACAATCCGTTACAAATATTTTATCTTTCATCAGTATAGCTTTGTTATAACCGTAAAATGGTATTCTGTTATGACGTTGTAGCGTCAGTGTCGCAGTCTCTTATTTGTCACACAAAGGTAGCTGTTGAATTAATCTTTTAAAGGAAGAGAAGACCCTGACTGTGACCCTGTCACTCATTTCATTTACTCCCATCAAGTACATGCTTACAGAACACTGAAGGCCAGGAAATAACACATGTACACCAAACTGTAATCCCACCTTCCCTTCAATAAGCAGTTTTACATCTGTTTTTGTATATTTATTGATGAGCTTTTATAGCTCTGTATATATGAATGTGAGTCTTTTACAGATGTTTGCTCAATGTTATTTCTGAAGCTTTAATTTGGCAATTTTCCATCATGCTGTAGACAATAATGCTCTTTAAATCTTGAAATCTATCTATCTCATCTTTAAACACAACTCATGTTTTAAAGAATCATCCTGCTGGAAAACATAACATATATCTTACTCATATTTAAAGTAAATTCTATATGTCCTCATTAACAGGACAGTAAGCCATTTATCACAGCGTCTATTCTTGCACAGAGTATCATAACCTGCTGTTTATGAATAATGACTTCATGATTGCAGTTGGATAAGCCATATGGATGTTTGTCGTTCACCTTAAATTGTTCAAATTAAATTGTAATTATTCTCTGAGACATTATGTTTATAACTTTTATTTATAACTCTTTTAACAAACCATTTTTCACTATACATGAGAATAGTTTTCCTGAACTAATCACTGATGTAAAAAAATAAAAATTCATGTGAAATGCCCCAAGTAAATATGTAAATATTACAGTAAGACTTGTGTCACCCAACAGGAAGAACATGCTAAATGATCTGCTTCGCTTTGATGTGAAAGACTGTTCATGGTGTCGGTAAGATGAAAATTCACCAATTATGTTCTCTAGAATATGACAAAAGGCTTGTGCGTTTTTGGATGTTTAGCAGTAATGCTAATCACTAATGGTGGGTGCTGTGCGTATTAGGATGGGTAAAATGCATAGACTGAATTTTCCTATGGAGATAATACAGTGAAATAACCTTTACAATTTTCAAATTAAAATTCACAGGGCTTTCACAACTGGAACTCCACCTGCTCCCAGGTATCACCATTCGGCTGTTGTTTACGGCAGCAGCATGTTTGTTTTTGGTGAGTTTTTAAGACTTTGTTTGTTGTCAAATCTTTCCCTCAGTTCATTTCAGATTTCATTGGTATTCATTTTGCTCTCTGTGGTTTGATATATTTAAGGGGGCTACACTGGAGACATATATTCAAACTCAAACCTGAAAAACAAAAATGATCTGTTTGAGTACAAGTTTGCTACAGGACAGTGGACTGAATGGAAGGTGGATGGAAGGTAATGTATTTTGATTATATACTTTTTTGTCAAAAAACATCAGTACAATACCATAACCAGTCACAAAAGACTTTGAGTGAAAATTAGGAGTTTGTGTTTGTATTATTTTATTCATTAAACTAATACTGAGACCTGGTTTTGTACTTCAACAAGTAAATAGACTATACACTCTCTTGTAGCGAGACATGCAGCTACAAGAAATATTATTTCTGAATTAAATTCTTGAAAAAAGAGTAATTTATAATGAGAAATGTCTTACTCATAGATGGTCAGAATTCAGACTTGCAAAGAGAAAATTAATCAGCCTTTTATGTATGTTTTAGTTTGCCAGTGGCCAGATCTGCACATGGAGCCACAGTCTACAGTGACAAACTGTGGATATTTGCCGGCTATGATGGGAATGCAAGGTATGATATTTTTTTTTCCAGTAATATCCTCACACAATGATCGTCTTGCTGATCTTGAGAAATTGTCTCCCATGTACAGGCTGAATGACATGTGGACCATTAGCCTTCAGGATCGAGAACATGCGTGTTGGGAAGAGGCCAGTATAATACATTTTATGTAACAAGATGAACATTTATTCAAGTGGCCCACACACCTGCACATTATGTATTAACCAGTGTCTTTCTTTGTGTTGAACAGATTGATCAGAGTGGTGAGATTCCTCCATCTTGCTGCAACTTTCCTGTAGCTGTTTGCAGGGACAAGATGTTTGTATTTTCTGGTCAGAGTGGGGCCAAAATCACCAACAACCTCTTCCAGTTTGAGTTCAAGGGCCACATGTAAGCAGAGTTTTTTAGACTCTGTCCCATCTTTGACATTCATTTGTTAGTTATACATTTCAGATGGGATAACATCCTCATTATTTCTTCTCAGGTGGACACGCATCCCGACTGAGCACTTACTACGAGGTTCACCTCCACCTCCTCAGAGACGTTATGGTCACACTATGGTTGCCTTTGACCGTCATCTCTATGTCGTTGGAGGTGCTGCTGACAACACGTTGCCCAATGAGCTCCACTGCTATGATGTAGACTCCCAGACCTGGGAGGTGATCCATCCCAGCCTGGACAGTGAGGTATGTGCTCAACAGATTTCTAAATGATTTCCTTTGTATGTTTTTATGTTGTTTTCTTCTTGTGTAATGTGTATCCCGGTGCTACTGGTCACCCTCCTGTGTTACCCTGAATATTCTCCTTAAACACAGTCAGGCCTGTGTGATATAATGATATAAACTGCTGTTTTTTCCTGCTCAGAGTGAGGTTGTGATGCTGCAAACCTTTTAACTGGCCCAGTTATTGTAGAAGCAAAGTATTTTAGGATTTTATAATTTTAATATTGAGAAATACAACAATTGTCTCATTAAAACAGTATGGAAATTAATTTTGCCATTACTGTAAATACTACAGTGTGTGGGCATTTGTAGATTTTACAGATCATCTTGTTTTAACAGACGGTCCTGAAGAAAATAGATTCAGTATTAATAACATTCTTGCATCCGGCGATAAACTTTAAAAATTATCTCTCTGTACCAGAAAAGTAATAGTTTTATTTTTAAAATTCTAGTTTTAGCAGTCTCCTGTAATACAACGTAGTTACAATTTTCAGAAATGTGGTATATTGCTTGTGTTTTCATTAAGATTCCCATTAAAAACTGGGGGTCAAAGAACACGTTGAAGATGACCACCTCCTGATTCTCTATGTAGAAAGACCCTGCACTGTGTAATGATTAAAAAACCCGGTATCTCTTACATGGGTGATAGAGTAGGGCAACCATAAAGTTTCTGGTTTATGGATGTTCCTAGTTAATGTTCCCTTGGAGTGCGATAGTGTGCATGAATAGGTAAATGTGACATAATATGAGTGTTTTGGCTGCTGTTGACTTAAATATATATGTATATAATTTACTTTGTTGTATCATAAGTCACTCTTTAAAACAATACTTTCAAGAATGTTTTAATATTCTTCCACAAGACACAAATGCAGAAGTGTAAATTTGCATTAAGACAACATAAACCAATGTGCAGAAGAGTGAATGTGACAGAATGGAAAAATTCTGACCAGACAACAACAACAGTTTATTGCCAACCTGTCCTTAAAACAGCCCCAAACACCACTCATCTCTTACAATTACAAAAAAAAAAAATCACGTCAGTCCAAACATTTATGCTATTTCTAAGTAGTATATGTATGGCTTTAACACTTTATTATTCATCTCATTTTAATTTTACATTATGTTTTACCATGTTGTATTATATTATGTTATACCATTATATTATATACCATGTGTTATTGAAAAATTATCAAACATGAGCTAGTGGCTATTATTTAGTATTTAATGAATTTATAGAATTGTGACATATCAAACAATATTTTAGTATTTATCATTTTAGTCGCACACGGAGCCCTTGAGGCAGTGCATTTGAAGAATCATGCAACATTTGGTAAATAGTGTTCTCTCCTCAGATGCCCAGCGGGAGACTGTTCCATGCTGCTGCAGTGATTCAAGATGCCATGTACATTTTCGGGGGCACTGTGGACAATAATGTGCGAAGTGGAGAGATGTACAGATTCCAGGTCAGCATGTTCTCATCCTACTCTTGTCTTAGTTTATGATCCAATATTTGGCTTTTTCACATTCTTGTCAGAAGAAAAGGCTGAGCTCCCTTAGGCCATCAGTGTCATTGTTTTTTCCTGTACATCTTACAGTTTTCATGCTACCCAAAGTGTACACTCCATGAGGATTATGGAAGACTGTGGGAGAATCGTCAGTTCTGTGATGTGGAGTTTATTCTGGGCGAGGTGTGTTAAGAATCTAAAGTGGAGAAATTAATTACACATTATCCCACTTACATGATCTTTTTAACTCATTATTGTGTTGTTCACAGAGGGAGGAGAGAGTCTTGGGGCATATTGCCATAGTGACTGCAAGATGTCAGTGGCTGCGGAAAAAAATCCTGCAGGCTCGGGATAGGCAGCGACAGGTTAGAGCCATGCAGGAAGCACTTTTCTTTTCCTGTGAGACAATGATGCAACCTTGAAGATATTAATATACATGAGCATTTTATTAAATCAGGATATAATAGTCAGTTCTTTATAATGTAGCATGTAAGACTATGAAAATATGAGCTGCTTATATGGTTAGAAAATCACAAAATCACTTCTATATAGATGTTTTTGAAATAATTCCAGTGTAGGAATGACATTGCTTAATTTCAGTGATCATTTTAGGTGTTTTGATATTTGGCAATATGTAGAAAAATTAAACACTACTCTAATAAGGCTTTTCCTCAGTAATATATTTGCTTTAGCTACTTACATGAGGCTTGTGCTGTATGTACAGTGACATGCTGAGAAAAAGAAAGAATGTTTTTCTTGATGTCTCCGCAATGCTTCTCACAAGCTGTCAAAAGTTAGTCAACAAAGTGCATCACAGAAGCTCAAATCAATATGCTTATAGTGATCAATTTGACCCTGAATGTAAGCAGTTTTGTCTATATCAGTATGTTCTCTATTACTATTCTATTACTATTATATTCTAGTAATAGTTGTACCAACTGATAGGTAGTGGGATTGGCTTGAATTTGATGTATTCTCAGATGACTTCCCATTGCTATATGGCACTTTGGTGTTAAGATGATAGAATAAGTGGGCAAATCTCAGAGAGTGTGCTCTGTATTGAAACAGAGTACGGAGTAAGTAGATAAATGAGTCTCAGCTTAGATATAAAACTGACTAATTTAAGATGCCATGTCTTTGAGCAGAAGACAAAACAGGACAGCAGTGAGGAAAGTGATGAGGGGGCAACTGGAGGCCCGAGAGATATCCCAGGAGGCAGCAGGCCATCAGGCACACAGCCACTGCTCGAAGTTTCCATCAGGGAGGCAGAGGCCCAGCCTTTTGAAGTCTTAATGCAGTTCCTTTATACAGACAAGATCCAGTACCCACGCAGAGGTAGCTTTCTCCACATATTTACCCTCGCAGATTTTAATTCCCCTACTGTGACATGAAAGAATGCTAACATCTCTTCTTGCCTGTCTCTAGGCCACGTTCAGGATGTTCTCCTAATCATGGACGTATACAAACTCGCTCTTAGTTTTAAGCTATCGCGTCTGGAACAGCTGTGTGTGCAGTACATCGAGGCCTCTGTCGACCTGCAGAACGTTCTCAGTGTTTGTGAAAATGCCAACAAACTGCAGCTGGACCAGCTGAAGGTACACAATGTTTAGAAAACTGCAAATCTGTTTTTTACTGACATCCAGTGGCAGAAGAGCAAAGTATCCTTAATACACTTTTAAATCACTGCTGTGCAAAGGTGGAAAGTACTGTCACTTAAAACTTTACTTAAATGTTTTAAACTAGAAACAGTGCAGTGTAACTTAAAGTACTAAAACAAAAGTAGTCACTATGCAGAATGTTTTGCAAAGATTATCCCATTTTTGTTACTAACAAATCCATAGAAGTGTATTTTAATCTTGTAATGTGATATTTGATGCTATTTGGTAGCTTTGTAATGTATTACTTTGTCAAATCATGTAAAAGGTAACATGTGACTAAGATTGAAAAGGAGATACAGTGGTATACATGTATGAATAATTATAACATGGAAATATTTAACAGTAGTGTAAGCATGAATAAACTGTACTTTAATACAAATATATTTAATGACTGATTCTGCCGCTGAATGCACATGTGCTACATACTTAAAATTTGAACTCTGTAGCTTTGTGTAATTTGACTCTTTAGGGCCAATGAGACTGGGAAAAGACAAATAACATATATCACACATGTTACCCTCTTCAGGAACATTGCCTTAACTTTGTGGTGAAGGAGTCACACTTCAACCAGGTGATTATGACAAAGGAGTTCGAACATTTGTCCACCCCTCTGATTGTGGAGATAGTCCGACGGAAGCAGCAGCCTCCTCCCAGGTTGTACTCAGATCTGCCTGTAGACATCGGGACCTCTCTGGTGCAGGACATGAAGGCTTACTTGGAGGGAGGCGGTTTGGAGTTCTGTGATATTATCCTGCTGTTAGACGGACACCCACGGCCTGCCCATAAAGCGATACTGGCAGCACGATCCAGGTAGAGATTGCGTCAAGCCGCAATAGTTTTGTTTTTGCTATTGTAGCTATTTTTGTGTGTGTGTGTGTGTGTGTGTGTGTGTGTGTGTGTGTGTGTGTGTGTGTGTGTGTGTGTGTGT
>JAPTYR010112125.1:0-11175 GCA_029814505.1 Siphamia roseigaster | reverse complement strand
GTGATTAATCGTAGCAGCGTAGTTTGAGGTCAAAAGACGTAGTTGCTACGCAAAATGCGTAGAGGTCGGTATGTATGCACAGGACATTAATGCCCTTATTTTCACCTGTGGGCATGTGGATCCACAACTTGCCCATTATCCCCAATCCTTAGAGTACAATTTTACAGATTGCAAATGAACAAGACATACTAAGATTATTGTTAAATATTTTATTGTTTCAGATTCAAAAGTTATCAATTCCAGTTTGAGGACTTAGTGCATTCTGAATTATGTAACAATCCAGGTTCTATTTACCCCCAGAAAAATTCCACTTGTAACAGTTGGTAATATGTTTTATAGACATACTAATAAGGTGGAGCTATACTTGTGCATTTTGAAGTGTAGGAATTGATTTATATAGTACATAAACACTTTATTTGATCAGTTCAGAAACTGCAACAGTGGCCTGCAAAACATAATGCACAAGTATAAATCCCACTTTACACTCATAAACACAGATTTCTTCAGACACACATAGAGCAATGCAGGGATCGGTGGAGTGTTATTTTACAGACGTGCGTCTGGAGTTTTGGAGTTTTCTAACTGCTGGTCAGATGACGTGCCAGGGTCTAGTCATACTGAACCCAGGAAGGTTACAGCTGTGTCCCTCTCCTCCAGCAGTTCTGCTGCTGTGGCATCCATCTTAGTTCTGGAAAAGTCATTGATGGCCAGGCCTTCCACAATCTTCCAGGACTTGTCCTGTAAAAGATAAAAGAAGTGCATTATTTTCAAAGACGTACAATGTGGGGTCAAAGTGTCATTACAAAGAGTTTTATATCCTATGCACGGACATGGTCCTAACATTTGCAGCATGTTCAGAAAACATCTACCCATCATCCATCTGACCACTGAACTGCTAAACTAGTCAACAGTCACTGTAGTGTTGGACAACATTTTAGGTTCATTTGTCTTTTTACTTAATATTTGATTTGTGGTTTTTAAATTAATTTATTGAATTCATTCATTTTAATTATTTTGCACTTTTTTTTAAAAACTACTTAGCTCTGAACCCAAGTTATATTTCTGGTTATGATGTTGTAGATTATCACGACGCATATGACAATTAAAAAAAAAAACAAAACAACACCTTCACTGTTCATTCTCGGGCCTAAAAAAAAGTCATGACATGACTAAAATTCCAAAGACCATTTCTGAAACTATAGCAAATATTCACTGAGCTGACACCAAAGCATGTGGTTTGGTTTCATGTTAAAGGATCTTACCTTTATCTGGACAGGGAATGAGTAGATGAGGTCTTCTGGTACCCCATAGGAATTTCCAGAGGAGTAAACACCCATAGATATGAACTCACCCTGAAAAGGAAGATTGCATATTTCTTAGAATAGTATCTGCCATCATGTTACTAAAGAGTTTTTTTAAGAAGTTGTTAAATGCCAAATGTCCAAAATTAAGTTACCTTACTCTACTCTGAAGAATTTGGACATCAGAATAAATATTAGCTTAGCTATACTTCTGGTAAATATGACAATTACACATCATGTTGGTGTGGGTGCTTGCACAAACATGACAAGTACAGTAGACCAATGTTGAACCAGAAATAAAAGAATGGAAAATGTACTTGTTAAAAGGACAAATTATATAGTTTTCTATTTTAAAGAAGTTGGTTGTGATGCTACTAGCGAGTGACTGAGTACAAAAGGTGACGCATGGGGGGGGCTTTACTTTTTTGATAAAATGTGGCTATATGCGTACATTTCCATGTAACTACTGCATCTCTGGCATGGTCTTTACCTCTGGGGTGCCTGTCCAGATGTCTCTCATGTGGTCACAGATGGCTTTGGCAGCAGACATGGCGCTGGACAGCTTTCTGGCCTTGATGACTGCAGCGCCCCTCTGCTGCACCGTCTACAATACAGATGCATATACATCAAAACAAAACCAGTTTTTAAGAGCACATCACTGCCACTTAGAAGAAATGGCAAATCTACACTTAATAAATTGCATTTATTGTTTTGTTTTATGATAAAAAATAAATAAATAAATAGATGCATCAGCAGCTGTTCTCAGATCTACATTCAGCTCAAAATTATAATGTGTGCTATATCAAAACGCCAAACACTAATTATAGTTTCATAGTTGAAGGAGTCCACTAAACAATCAAACTATTTTACATGGTCATGCACAAATCTTAAATACCTAGATTTTTCCACACATCTTTAACCATAATATATTTATAGAATCATTATCCCTATAGGCACCAAAGATCAGTCTCATCATTTGAGTAAGCAACTAAATGTGAAATATTACCAAAAATCTAACTTGTAGTACAGAGTATGATTTAAAAAAATAAAAATCTTCGTTATAATGTTAATAATCTAGTAATATCATGTTCCATTTCCTGTAGAATATCAGTGGCTGCCTGCATTAATCACAAACCAAATGCTTTCTCTTGAATGCAAATCTGTTCCACTTACAGCAATAAAGTCTCCTTTGAGCCAGGCATCATCCTTGACTGCGTCAAAGCAGGCCAGCTCACTCCCTGACATATTGACAAGGCAGTGATGCACATCTGGGTACTGGGTGGATGAATGGTTGCCCCAGATGATCACATTCCGTACATGGGTGGCAGGAACACCACATCTCATTGCCACCTACATCGTCCAAGGCATAATGACACATTGCAAATTTTAGTTGAATGGACTTTTACCATTAAAAATCTATAGGTGTAGCTTGTTAATAGGTTTAAGTGCAGTATGGAGTCTGATAGGAAGCACCTGAGAGCGAGCCCTGTTGTGGTCCAGACGGGTGAGGCAGGAGAAGTTTTCTTTAGGGATGGAAGGAGCAGACTTGGCTGCAATCAGACAGTTGGTGTTGGCAGGGTTTCCCACAACCAAAACCTGAAATGTACATCATCTTAAAAATGCAACCCATTTCTATAATAACATAAAAATTGCTCATTTAATTTTATTTATGCATTTTTAGTACATATAAGCATAAAAACATACCCTTTGGCTCATATATCTATGCATCCCTGAATTAATGTATTATATTAGACTTAAAAAGTACAAACTTAAGAAATTGTCAGTTGTGAAAACTAGTCTACACTCTTGGTATGAAATTACAACAAGGAACTAAAAAATGAAAAGGACTCCTGGAGATGTGTACTCATGGAGGTGACTTGGTGAAATTAACTGTTTACCTTTACAGTCTTCTTGGCATACTTCTCCAGAGCAGTTCCTTGGCTCTTGAAGATCGCCACATTAGCTTTGAGCAGGTCCTTCCTTTCCATGCCTTCTTTTCTTGGCATGGAGCCCACCAGGATGGCTGCATCCAGATCCTTGAAGGCAACCTCTTCCTTGTCAGTGGGGATAATCTCTATGGAAGCAGAAAGAAAATATTCAGTGGTGCTTTTTCTAGTGCCTTATACATTTGCACTTTATGTTCAGCACAAAACAGCATTGGTAATTTTTGTAACGGATACGTCCAGTGTCTTCACTTGATTTACCGCTACCAGGCTCAAATTGTGTATATTTATTTTCAACACAATTGAAAAAAAGTCCCCCTCATTGTGTTTTCTGACTATTTAAAATGAATCAATGACTGAATTAAATGTCGACATACTTTATATAGATCACAATGTTTTACAATTAAAGTTTTTTTATATGAACCAGCTTCAGACGTTTTAGTGTTTGGATGCCAAAGATCCATTTCTGCAAAAGGATATTTGCAGTAAGATGGCAAACAGAATTAAGTGTTCTCTCATCTGTTTTTCTGATTAAATTAACTAATAACCCATTAACTTGAGACAAAAGTGCAGAATAAAATTTGAACTACTCACCACCAACAAATTTTATCCTAATTCAGTGTTTGGAAGCAAACATCATAAGTGATTCATTCCATCTGAGACATGCATAGGATTATAAAAATGCATTTTGGAACTACACTCCACATTAGACCAGTATTGTGCTGAATTGCTGGACCCATCTCAGTTCATGATCGTTGTCTTTGCTGCACAGTTCGTTAATACAGGGGCCTCTCACAGCCCCTGTCTAAACAAAGCAAAGGATAGCACCATTATAAGGGAAAAAATTCCAGGTCACAATGGAGACGGCAGATAATGGTGCCTCACAACTGACATCACAACAGGAATAACAGTCATTAAAGAAAAAAAAGCTGTGGTCCACATTAAGTGTCTCTGAACCTAAATTAGTTAAATTAGTTTAGTTAAATTAGTCCTTATTGCCTTCAATATTTAGAATAAAAACTACTAACATTTAGCCCATGATTAATTGATTTAAATTGTATGAATCCGTATAAGCCTAAGTATGTGTGAATATGCAGGGATGTCTCTTAACACAGATCCTGGCTAGGGTATAGCTAATAAATAAATAAAATTAAAAACAATAGATAACCACAACAACTTCACCTTCTTAAAAAAGTGATATGGTTAAATAGCCACAGACCAACAAAACCACAACTGCTAGACACTGCCTACAACGTGAGTGTTAAGACACACCCCTCTACCTTTGAAATTAAAAATTCCAGCAATTGCAACTTAATTTCATCTGAGTATCTTCTACACCCAAGTCAAATCCATGTCCTTAAAATCTCCAAAATCCCCATGTGTGTAACATGGGGAAAAAAAACCTCAACTTGTTACCTCTCAGAAGTGGGAGGGCACAGTCCTGCAGCTCCATGACAACACCTTCCAGAACTGGCAACATGGGTTGTATGTCCAAAAGAAGAAGGACAATTGGCTTTGAGGAAGAGGTAAGGAAATGGGAAATGAGATCAATGGAATGAGATGGATGAGACTCAAATCATGCTGAATTGTTACACACATAAATGATTTGAACATTTGACATGGATACGGACATGCAGATTTACTGCAGAGCACAGAGAGAAAGCCTAAGCCATGTGGCTCACTGACTACAGTGTGTGCCAATTGGATCAAGTGGTTTAGAGTTAGCTTAAGACTGCTGGCAGATTTCCATTTCATTGACTTCAAGGACACTCTCTGCTACTTTCAGGCAGGAGAAGTGGCAGGTGGAATCCGGCCAGTGTCACCCTCAGATATAAAAAGGAGCAATTCATGGTCTTTTTTTTTTTTTTAGAATGTCCAGCAGATGCCAATTAACAATGCATCAAATACTGAATTAAATGATGGGAGTATGGTACATGATGAAAACAAAGCCACTCTTTACCTGTTCTTTGCCAAAGACATCTCCTTTGGCTATGCTGAACAACAGGGAATAGGCAATCTGCCCAGCTGCCCCAGTCACCAAAACTCTGATAGGCTCAGACTGCAAGACACAAATAAAGGAATAGTGTAATTAGCAATGATAAAATGTGGAAAAAAAACAACAACTACTACTACTATGGCCCGTTTAATAAACTTTAATTGTTTAGCTCAGAGTGACCTCCGGGTTTATTCTTGTCTCCAAAGTGTGCTAAACCAGAGGAGCAGAATAAAAATAGACTCCATGTCTTCCATACAGGACTTAGCATTACATAACAAAATTAGGTTACACTTAGGTTATCAGGTTCATCGCCATCTTTATATTCAACACATCCAGTCATTCAGTTCTAGAGACATAAACAAAACCATTTGCACAACTATAACATTACTGTTCAATAATGGCCGAATTAAGTTTTATTAAATGAAAGTCCTGTTTCCTGAGGTGGGCCATGCTGTAAAAAGTACTACTAGTGCTGTTAAAGTTAATTTGCATATCTGGCGATGACAAACTTTACGTTGTATAAGGTTTACAATACATTAATAACTGTCGTGTTATACTTCTGAAAAGAGAAAAAGCCATTATAATTCTCAGCTGTACTCACCATGTTCTCGCGAAGGATTGAACTGCTCCTTTCCGTCTGACGCTCGCTCGTATTTAAACCCTCTTCTTACCACGACACTTTTCACTGTTTGACAGCAGACCGGCAATCAAGGTACTTGTAGTTTTTCATAGCTATTGTAGTATGTTGTAAAAAAAAATCGAATATGTTGTAACAAGTCCGTCTGTGGAGAAGTTAGGAAACTATTAATGTTGATACGCGTTTTAACCACGCATAATCAACCGGTTATATTGCTGTAAAGTAAAGTGCTTGGTAAACACGCTGTCATGGGAGTAGCTAGTTGTTAGCTAGCCATTAGCCCAGCCATTGAAGACGCTAATAGTAGTTGCTAAGCGACCCAGTATCCAGCCGCTGCACAGCCGACTAGCATATAGAGCTGTTGTTACTTTAGCTTAGCGTTACCTGTAGAGATAGGAACGTGTGGATAAAACACGTGTAATTAGACATTGTTATCTCAATACAACTCAACGTAAGCTTATCGAATAAAACAGGCGACATATGAAGTGAAGCCTTAAGCGAAGGGTTTAAGTTTGGACATTACTAACTACTTCGGTTGACGACTGATGTTTTACACTAAGTTACCCCTGAAATGAGCGTGAAACTGATCATACGACTGAATATTAACATCTAACGCCACTGTGAAAAAACGAGGACTGATCAACAGAGCCAAGGCAAAAAAGGTAAAAATGTAGTTTTTGCCACCTATTTCTTGCTCTCTGTTTTCCTTTTCTCCCTCTCAGGTCTGTATTTCTGTGACTAATTCTAACATTATCTATGGTGTGCCAGTTTCAGTAAAGTTAGTTTCTTTTTACCAGAAGACTTTAAATATTTGTTTTGCTTCAAGTTTATCTCTTTTAAATCATGGACTCGCATAAAAGCACATTCTATCATAATACCAAGTGAAATATTTATATTAAGGCTTAATTACTGCATCACTGAATATCTTATACATGTAACTAAATGATGTGCCTCGACAAGTCTATTTTCACAGAAATATTTTTGACCAGCTGTTTTCATTGTAATTTACTCCATCTTTAGCTCCTAAGTGAGGGAGTAAAGTGTTTCACTTTAATATTTTTTTTTTTTTTGGCTGAGAGGACCACAATAGAAGCTCAGTGTTATATGAGCATGTGCATCAATATTTTATGGCCTCATTACAGGCTCATTACATGTCTTGAACAAAATGCAGGAGAGATGGTGTTACATCTGGCTGGCTTGTCACTTCTGGCTCTGAGGTTAGAACTCAGTACCAATGTCGGAAATTATTTATCAAATTAAGTTTTCTTTGTCCCACTCCTTTTTGAGCGGTCCATATTGAACTTATTTTGTTATTATTAGTGTATATGGCAATTGCTAGAACGTCTTGATTCTCTATATTCTCTATATAAATGATTTTAAGATATTTGTTTCCCTTTTTCTAACCTGCCACCACTCCCTTCACTCTCTTCAGGAGACAACTTTATTTTTTAAAATTACAACTTGTGTTTGAGTAATTATCTCAAACTTTCTGGTATACATATCAATCTATCAACTTTATTTGTATAGCACATTTAAAAGATTCACAGGGGAAGCCAAAGTGCTGTACATAAAATCAGGAAATAAAATATAAGTTAAATAAGTTAAAAGACATATACATAGAGGGAGGGCTCATATCGACAAAGTACAAGGACAGGGCAAGACAAGACATTGGAACAAACCAGCTAAGTGGTTGTTGTTGAAAATATAACAAAATGTGAAAGACATGACAACAAGTAAGACAAGACAAAGACAGATACTAATTTGCCACAATTTTGAGATTTATCTTTTTGTATTAATGTAAATATGACCATATGCAGTACTATAGAAAATTAATATGAAATGCTTTGAGAATATTTGTAAGGCAAATCTGTATCATGGTCCAGAAACAGTATCATTGTGCCTTACTATGATTCTATAAGTCCATTCTCTACTCGAAGGATGAACAGCATTCTTACAGAATCATTTCCCTCGTTTAGTGTACTGATGATGCTTTCCAGAGGTGCTCGCTTGAATTGAGATCCCATGACTCCAATATCCTTTGGGTTACATAGGAGTCTCTGAATATACAGTTATGCTGCTTTACAGTTTTATTCTAAAAGTGTAGTTAATACAGAAAAGTATAGAGTGAGGAGCTCACTCACCAAGGAGGAGCGCAGAGTACAGCCGTTGCTCCTCCACATCAAGAGGGGTCAGCTGAGGTGGCTTGGGCATCTGTTTCGGATGCCTCCAGGATGCCTCCCTGGGTAGGTGTTCTGGGCATGTCCCACTGGGAGGAGGCCTTGGGGAAGACCGAAGACACGCTGGAGAGACGATGTCTCTCGGCTGGCCTGGGAATGCCTCTGGGTTACCCCAGAGGAGCTGGAGGAAGTGTCTGGGGAGAGGGAGGTCTAGGCATCCCTGCGTAGACTGTTGACCCCGGCCCCGGATAAGTGGAAGATGATGGATGGATGGATGGATGGATGGATGGATGGATGGATGGATGGATGGATGGATGGGTAATACATTTCACAACAACCTAAATTATTCTGGCAGAGTAAATATTTTATTTAATCATGAGTAATTTCGTGGTGCATATCCAAGGATGTGATTTATTTGGTATATGTGCAATGGTTTACTGAACGAGACTCTGACCTATGACCTTTAGAGGAGATGTAGCCATTGTTGACAAGACAAAACACCAATAAAAATAATAAGTACAATATGCAACTTATTAATAGGTTCACAGTTTGATATCAATAGATTAAAAGTATGACCCGTACGATTTCTAGTCGTTGGCTGGTGTTCTGTTAATTCTTACCACCTCATCTATCTCTAGCGCTAATGGTAGAAATGAGCTCAGCTTTAACAACCAATCCAAGGCCAAGTTTGTCTCCAGCTGCCATTGACAGGGACAGACGTTCCCTCTCCAATAGGCTCTGTGTGTGATATCCTGATTCAGAGCTGTTTGAAGCAGCTGCCACAGGCTGGCACTGTTCCTCTCAGCTCCTGTTACATTTTCCCCTTAGTAAAGGCATGTGCTTGTGTATGACATGGGGGTCAGTGAGGGACAGACAGGTGTCAGCTGGCACAGTGCTGTCCTGTGGGAATACATTTTGGCTATATTCTGTCCACTTTAGCTATCTTAAATACTCATACTGCTTTTCTAATTAATTTCTACAAGAGAGCAAAAAAGGCTTGGTGTTATTAGTGGAGAATGCTTCACAAACCAATCAGTTGCTTGGCGGATTATTTTGGACAATAAAATGCTATTTTGAGATACTCAGAATCAGGTGACTATGTCATAGTATCAGTAGGCTTATATTCCAACTATTTCCGCTAATCACAATTATTTTACATAAGCATGAAAATAATTTTATTTGTCCGTATAAACACACCTGGATGACAACAGTGTTTTTCCCATGACTGTTTCTACATCTATTACACACTTTGTTAATTGGCTGGGGCTTTTCTTCTTTCTGTTTCCATAACATATTTTGTATGTGAAAAGTATTTACGTAAAAACTGCTTTCATCTATTTTTGTTGGCAAAGCTTAAAATGCAAAACGAAATTTATTTTTACTCATGCGTTCCAGTGTGCACTGCAGGTAAATAGCTCTCCTGTATGTGTATGTAAAGTATTGTTAGGCTTATTATTTAATGATAGCATAATACGAGAAGACAACAGGAGAACTAAATTGTTTATTAGTTATTTGTATGACAATTAGTTATCAACTAAAATGTTATTATTTCCATCACATCCACAATTTTTTAATATTGTTTCCAGATGTTAAGTCCACTAAATCTAGGGCTGTTAGAAAGTGTCAAATGTTCTATTTATCGCTGTTGGTAATTGTCATGGCAAATAGTTTTTGGCAGATATTTTAGACCGAATGGATAGAATTCAGTAACCTGACTCACGCCATCTGGTATTTGAAATACCTGTGTGAGGTACCCGGAATGCCCTCTAGCGTGTAGGTTAGCAATCGCAGCCAGATGATGACAATCAGGTTAAGAATTCAGGACTTATAATGATGTATATTTGTAAAATGTTAAACAGCAAAATATTCATTAGTAAAATTTGAGCTGCTGTCCCGTTATGGAAAGAATACACATTTTTACAAGCAAAGGAGTTGAGTAGTAGAGAGATGTCTGACAGAATCTGATCAGGCATTAGAACTTCTACCTGTCACTTACATACCAGAAAACACTACTGATTACCCAAAGTCTGTGATACAGAGAGGAGTTGTGCCAAAAAACAGTCAACTTCAATTAGAATATCCTGAGAATTATGGATTTTCAGTAATACAGCAAATAAAAAACAAATACAGAAACATTTGTAGATGATAATGTTAAGTAAATAGTTTAAATATAAAAGACCAAATAATTTCTGATATTTATCCTGGTATTGTTAAGAATTTGTGCTAGAAATTACAATTTTAATCAGATTAATCACAGGCTTGTTGTTGATTAATTGTGATTAAATAGCATACATTTTTAAAATCTATATTAATCATGTTTACTTTTGTATGAGCAAACAGATTCAAGTCTGCCTCAGTAGTATTAGTATAAAATTAGTATAAAATAAGTACCTGTAGTACACTAGAATAAACTGCTTTTAGCTAAGGGGAATTGTACGAGAATAAATACAAAGTGTGCTGAATACTTTTTTGTCCCACTTTCTGAATTGCAATTAAATGCAACTCTGCTTATGGCCTAATCACAATCGATCTAACAAAAGCACAGATTGGTGTAAGACGGTGTAAATGAAGATGACAATATCATTGGGTTGAAAAAGTAAACAAGCTTACATGTGCTGCTAGCAATATCAGAAATAAAACAAAAAACAAAACTCCTGGATGCAGCAGAAAAGGGCAGAAGTACCACAAGTAATGAACTTTTTGGTGAGTTGACGAGTCTTCTGTACTTCAATGACATGATGCAGCTTAGAAAATGTATACAGTATTTCATAGAAGCAAATATTCATTCATTTCATGTTGGTAGCTCCATTGCCAAATAACAATTTTGAATGTTCAATTTTGAAACGAGTTTACAGAATTAATATGTTTGGTTTAAATCATTATCTTTTTCTATGTTAAACTAGGCGTATGCAGTCACCTCCGACTGCCAGAGGTATATCCCTGAAATGCGATGCGTCCAGTCACCACCACTTCTGTCCACCCATTCAGAAGTTATGGGCCAAATAAAAAGTTTGTCCAACTTTGCCCCACAATATTTAACTCATTTTAACCCACACTTTTCAAACCAAACTTGATCCAGCATCAATCATATAATTGCATTATTAGAAGTACAAAACTTGTA
>JAPTYR010111864.1:0-11184 GCA_029814505.1 Siphamia roseigaster | reverse complement strand
AAGCAGGCATACAGAACTGTCATTGTATGGTGCGTTGCGATGACAACGGGCACTGCTCAATGCTGGGGGGGAGGGGGGTCACTGATTCCCAGCGACTGAGTTAAAGCCTTATATAGTTGGTCCTTATTAAGCTCTTCTCCCCCCACTTAAACACATATTTCCTTCCGCATCCTGTCCGTTTTAAGATTTCTGGAGTCATCAAACACAGGTCAATCCTACTCTGCTTTAATTTGCCTTCCACTATTTGCCTCCTGGAGAAACCCTTCTTGTGAGGGTGCAAATCCCTCCATAGGTCAGATAGGTTATTCCTCTCCATGAAGTTTAACAACTTCTGTCAACTGCAATCCTCCCTAAACTTGATTTCTTTCCCTATATCCAGTTTCATCAAGCCCACATTAAAATCTCCTACCACTGTCAGCTTCTCCACATTTACACACCAACTATCCAAAGATTTAATGAAAGCCCTCCTTTTAGTGACCACGTTCGGGCAGTACACATTCATCAGTCTTATCCTCTGCCCACACCAGTCAAAGTCCACAATTATCCGCCTCCCATCTTCATCGTTCCAGCTACCCAATACTTTGCCATCAAAAACTCCTTGCACGAGTGTTGCCACTGCTCTTGCCCCAGGCTTGTAGTTAGACACATAGATTTGACCCTTCCATAGCTTTTCCACTTGCTGTACCAGGTCATGATCCCATTTGGTTTCTTGCACACACATGATACTGTTCTCACCCATCCCCACCACTCCTTCTATCTTCAGCTCATTTCGTAAACCACAAGCATTGAGGGAAATGACAGTCAACATCGGGATGAACGTGAGAAACAAAAAAAACGGTGAGTACACCCCCCTCACTTTTCCTTCTTGTTCCTTAACTACTTTGCTTTCTTCTGTTGCCAGCCCTCATTTTGTCTTTTCCTAAGGCATGCCAACTCAGATATGTCAGACCGAGGAAGGGTCCCGCCCAGCGGCCTCCTCACCTTGTCGCCGTGAGCCAGCCTTGTCAACGCTCCCGGCACCTCAACCGCCAGTGTCCCGTCCTCTCGCACCACCACGCTCGGAGTCCCCTCCTCCGTCCTCGTCTCCACGTCCTCCCGCCGCACCAGCCTCCTCTGCGCTGTCACACCCATGCCGTCTGTCCCTCGGCCCCCGTCACTCTCTGCTCCCAGCGACCCGAACAGTTTTTGTTCGTGTTAGGCTGGCCTCTCTCTCCCCGCTTCTGTTCACCACTTGTACCAATGTCCTGCCCGTCTGCCTCAAAGATTCCCCCATCGCTGTTCTCGCTGCTGCTGTGATTACCTATGCATTTCATCATTTGGTTATGGCACAGCTTACACCGTTCATCACTCCATCCTGCCTCACATTCCTGTGCATAATGCCCCTGCCCCCCACACTTGTGGCGCGTGACCTAGAGCTTAGATCGGGCCTAAAAAATGAAACCTGACCCTTTCCGAGCCCGTGCACATTGTGCCCATCCCGACCCGATACATTAACTGTAATTATGAGCCCGAACCGTATGTAAACCTGCCCATTTGTGGGCCGTTACAGTTGACGTTAACCACATTTCTGAGTTGTTCCAAGTGAACCACGGAAATATGTTAACAATTATGTTTATGAATAATGCAACAAGGACGACACGTGATATACGAATTTGTGTTTATTCGTGATTGGATCTTATAGCCTACATAGGTCAAAATGAAGAGACTTAAAATAACTATAATTTACACAGAAAATCATTTTAGTTGGCCCATTACTCAAATACAGTTGGTCTTTGTAAGTAAAATTAATAAGTATTTAAATATTTAACATAGGCTTATATTAAAATGAAGTCAGTGCAAACACGCTTAATGTCTGTTATATTTTCACTACGTATGACATAGCCAAGCTACAAAATTAACACTAAATAATAAATCAGCAAAATATAAAATAGAACAATTTGGGGGGGAAACATAAATAGGCCTATTCACATTTAAAATGTGGGCATAGGGTTTTGCGCAGGAACTCGACTCATAGCGAAGAATCAAAGGATGGGGTGGGCTAATGATGCATCCAACAGTGATTAGGCCTACACACTCAACACAAAAAATGAACAAAGAATAAACAAAGTAATTATTGGATTAAATAAAAATGTCTTATTAGACTGAGCAGGTCCACCTCAGGTTTACGTCCTGCCGGTTGATTGTAGTGGTGATAGAGGTGAAGTGTGTGAAATAATAATCAATTAGGAAATATGCTCCATGCTATCGTATAACCAACAATGGTACATTCATCATAAAGATACAGCCTACTTACAAGGTTCTACATGTTGTGTAAGAACAAGATCGCGTCAACAGTTGCAGGTTTTAGAGCTGTCCTTCTCTGCTCAATGGTTCGTCCCGCTGCGCTGGTGACCCACTCACTGCTGCTCGCTGGAATGCAGAGGATGGACCATGCCAGCCTGGCTAGTTTTGGGTATACCAGCCCATTAAGCTTCCACCATTTCAATAGGTCCCTGTCATCCTCCATGAAATGCCTTTGAGAATTGTATTTGGCCACTTCATCTTGATTACTGTCATTTTGATTCTCCCACTCGGCAAAGTCTGAGTCTCTCCTGGGCCTGACCGCTGGTGGTGGGAGGCCAGTGCTGTCAGCCGCTGCAGCATCTTCCTCCACAGAGAAAAGTAGGGTGCGAACATAAGCATGTACTTCGGATATTTCCGCAGCAGACATCATCCTCAACTTGCTGAGTTTTAGCCAAAGAAAAAGCGCAACTTTGTGCAGCATGTCCACTTTGATTTTTTGTCGTATGAATTCCGCATGTCTCTGGCGCTTGCTGCGGCGAGTCGGTGGGAGAGGGCTCGCAGTACCTCTTCAGTCTCTCAACCCAGAGGCAGACCAGGTTGATGGTTGGGTATTTGTTGCCTTCCAGCTCTCTCTAGGAATTATAAAAAGACTCCAAAAAGGTGACCAGGAAGTCCCAATATGTCTGGGGTGATGTTTTCAATGCGCTGAAGCTCACCGCGTGTCTCCAGCTTCTCCCATAGTTCTTGGAAGATGTCCTGCACTGCCTTCAGTGTGAGGTAAACTGTGCTGAATCGTGTCTCCCCTATCTGTAGCATTGTCTTCGATAATTGCTCAACAAGAGCAGATGGTCATATTTCACGAGTCCTTTCGCATCAGATATTGTGTCTCCTATGTCTGACGCATTGCCGGCCAGTGCGTCGGAAAGCAGACCGTGGCGACGGACCGTATTAATCGAGTGATCAAGACAAGAAGGCCTCCTATATATTTCCAGGGCTTTGATGTTGCACTATTACACTATTCGACTGAGGGAGCTAGGGTCGAGACCAAATTTGTTCACCAGCAGGCGGAATATTTCACGTCTGATTGTTTTTGCCCGTTTTCACATCCTCAATGGGAAACATTGCTGTGGTAAGAGTTTTACCAACTAATGCAAAGTTGTTGGTGACGTAATGGCATGTTATTGCAATGTAACTTTTTGTAGACATCAGTCCACATGTCTGTGCTCGTTCCCAAGTCTCCATTCTTCAGAGTATCTTTTAGCGTCTGCACCAGAAGTTCCCTCTTCTGCCTTTTCTAGGCAAACCTTGGAAACAGTGCTATGGTGAGGCAGGATGGACTGGGCTGATACACGACCGTATGCAGCGCCAACGTTGAGTTCTTGAGCTAGCTCCTGGAAGCCCTGGCCACTTAAAACATAAAATGGACTTATGTCCTTGCAGCAAAACCCAACGCATTTCTCTGTGAGGGCTTGCTTTGCTCTCAGTGGTATGCTTGGAGAACTAACAAGAGGACATTGAAGGCTGGCTATCATCCTTTCTGCCATGACAAGCCTGCTTCATGTGTCCATCGAAGATGTACCAGTTTTTTTTATCATGAGTCAGCAGCATGCCACACTTAATACGCTCCACAAAGCCGACACATACGTTGTCACTGCCCACAACTTGTTTAAAATATGACCATACCTCCGACTTTCCATCAAACTTGCTGACTTAATTCTCCTGTTTTTAGTTTTTTCTTTACTACTTCAGGCTCCATGTTGCACTTAAGCCAGCCATTTCAGCGCAGCAGGGCAGGCACGGTGTTATGCTTGCCAGCGGAGGAAAACTGCGCATGACACATGTTGCCTTTTGTAATTTCCCAGTGTGATGTGAAAGTTTTGTAGACATAAAAAATATTGTGTATATACAATATTTCGTCGACTTATTAGATAGTTTTGCCCTTTACCAATTAAGCTAATAAAGTGAATAAATTAAAGACTGCACCTTGGCAGACTTAAAATTGCACCCTTCCATGTTAAAACGATAAAAGGGTTAGTAGAGATAAAATTTCTTATAAAAACATCCAACTCTCCCTTCTTATTAAAATAGACATGTGATGTTTAAGACTCTTAATAATTTAACATTAAATAAATGACAAGTATCCATTAATTTTCTTTTTTGCACTATCGCTCTTCTCATCCACACTGTAGGTCTTGCGACCGCTATGATGATTTGAATTGCTTGTCTGTTTTTTGCATGGTTTTTGTCAAAAGCTCCAAACATGAACAGGTTCGGCCAGTTATTTTCAACATATTCTCTTTCCTCAAAACCAATTAACATTTTCTTCAATCTCATCAACAATCCCTCACAACAGAAAAACATGTTTCATCCCGTCTTTTTCTTTGATACATATTGTACATAAATCACAATTCACTAGCCCCATCTTAAATAGTGTCATTTCATTGAAAACAGTTATGGCTCAGCATAACATCAAAATTTTCCAATATTGGGCAGTTCAGACTTTGCCTTATATTCTTCCTTTTTTAAATTTTTAAAAAACCCGAGCCCAGTAGCTGTTTGAAACTGGTTCCTCAAAATCCAGATTTCAAAAAAAGGCATAGAACTATTTCAATATGCACAAATGGAACATGTGATTTTCTATTTTAGAAAGAATTTCAAAAGTTTGTTTTGTCATTTCCCCCCTGTCAGCTCAATTTCAGTTTTCCATCTCTTTGGTACAGCCCGTAATATCATATCCAAACCATTTTGAATTTTACCCTCTTCATGATCTGCCTTTATTTCCTGTAAATCATCTATAAAGGCGTGAAATGGCAAGAGCCCTGGCCTTACCTCATAAAAAAGATCTGATCTTTTTAAAACCTGTTCTGTACCACATTGTCCAGTTAAAACCCTGACTAATTTTCAAAGTCGGATTCAAAAACAATGGCCGACTTAAAATCGCTTCCCTCCCTGCTGGATTTATGTACAGACTTTCTTTAAAAATTCCCTATGCCTGTAAAACTTCTCTATGAAACTCTGGAATTCCTGTTATCATCTTGTCTTTCAAAACCATCCATAAGGCTGAAGACCCCAAACCATCAACGTTGCTTAAAAAATACCCCATTGTTTCTTTCCACTACTTCAACAAAGTTTTTCACAGTTTTTACTCTTAGGGCCTTCAGCCTTAGGATGGGATCCAGCAATCCCAGACCACCCTCCTCCACTGTCCCAATCAGAGTCTTATACTCCACTTTTGATGGCTTGCCGTGCCAAATAAAATCTACAACTTTTAAGAACACTATTCACAGTTATTGGCAAACAGACTGAGGCAAGGACGTACCATAGTTTAGACAAAACAATGTCTTTACGACCAAAACGCTTCCCTTGAGCATGAGGCTCCTCCTTACCCAAAATGTCAATCTTTTTCTTGCGTTGCCAATTACCTCCCACGTTTCTTTGGTCGTCAAACTCTCATCAGGCCCTACTCTAACCCCCAATATTTTCATGTAATTTTGAACTTCCCTAAAGGGTAACACCCTTGACAAAGCTTCCCCTCCTCCTCCTACTCTCATAAACTCTGTTTCACCCACATTCATTGTCACCCCTGACAGTAAATTTCCTATAATCTTCATGCCGTTTTCAATACTAAACTCATCTTTCAACACCAAAGTTGTATCGTCTGCGTACCAGTATATTTTCAGATTCTGATTTAAAAGCAGTCATATTTCCTACTTGAATCCCTTTGATTCCGCTGTCTGCATTGATTGCCAAGCCGAGAGGCTCAGCAACCAAGGTGTAAAGTAATGCAGACAGCGGACATCCCTGCCTGATTGAACTGGATAAAACCATAAAATCAGTTAGAAATCCATTAATTTTTGTTCAACTCTGGGCGTCTGAATAGACATCTCACACACCTGACAAAGTTATCCCCAAAGTTAAATGTATTTAAAACCTCAAATAGAAAAAAAACCCTTCTCAAAATGTATGCTAATAATAAAACCCATTTTTCTTTTCCCTGTCCATAAACCATATTTTATCCTTTACACTATTGATAGTGTCTGTGATATCTCGTCCCAGAACAGCATAAGCCTGATTGGTTTCAATGACTGTGGGCAAAACTTGCTTCAGTCAATTTGCCAAAACCTGTGATAAAAAACCTGATAATCACAGTTTAAAAGACATCGGTCTGAAATTTTCTAATTTTTTCCTGTCTCCTTTTCTTTTACATGATTTTAATCGCTCCTTTTTTCATTGATGGACTTAAAACTCCTTTGGACCACACTTCTTGATAGACCATATTTAAGACGGGGATTAAAACTATTCTAAAAGCCTTATAAAACTCACACAGCAAGCCATCAATGCCCAGGGCTCTTTCCATTTTTCATCTCTCCCAAAGCACAGTCAATATCCTCACATTTTAATCACATTATTGCACTTTTTCTGGTTTTCCTCACACTTCTTTTTCAATAAAATTTAGTAAATACTTTTTAGCCCCTTCTGCTGGATCTTCTTTCATAAATAATTTATTATAAAAAATAAAGACCCTCTTCAGGATCTCATCTTTATTTATTAAACTGTTCTCCTGTTTATTTGTAGTGCTTTGAATTAATTCTGCCTTTTGTCTGGTGTTTTCAAGCTCAGAATTTTGTGCACCTTTCCCGTTCAACCATATAGTTTGCTCTACTCCTGATCATGGCTCCCTTATTATTAGAGTTATTGTATATTTTTGAAGGTTCTCCTCAGATTCCATTGTTTTTAAATCAATATTCTTTTCTATAGAGTTCACTTTATCTAATTTCTTCTCCAACTTCTTCCTAAGTTCCTCTTCTTGCCATGATTTTATTCTTCTCATCCTTTTACAGTATGATATTGGGTCAGATCAAGTGGTAACACAGTCTCACGTTTTTGTAAGCAAGTAATCTTTATTTATATAGCACCTTTCTCAGACAATGTGTCACAAAGTGCTTCACAGTAATTTTGATAGCAGTAGGTGCTGCTGCCATGCAAGGCACTGTCTATCCCTACTGGGGGCAAAGTGGGGCTCAGTGTCCCACTTTTGCATGTGGCCAGCCAGAGCTGGGATTCGAACCGCCAACCCTTCGGTCATTGGACGACCCTCTCTACCAACTGAGCCACAGCCACCGCAAATGTTCATTGCTGCTAAATCAAATAACTTACAATTAAATATTTTTACATGTATGAGCAGGTATTAGAAAGCACTTTAACATGGCAGATGTCCTGATTTATGAAAATATTTTTGGGTGAAAATTTTCAAATTAATCCTTGGCAACACGCTCTCATGAAATACACATAAATTTTAGAAGCAAGTGTTCAAAATATGCTGTTCCTAAAAAAATTGAAACAAAGCAGGATAAGATATTTTAAAAACAACATGTTAATCAATATCATACTTAAATTTTGAGGCAAAACTATGAGAATTTTTATTGGCATGAAAGTTGACTAGTGTGTGGGAACACAGGCTCAAGAATTGGGATACAAATTTTTCAATTTCCTTTAACAACATAACTGATTAAACCACTGAAAGGTATATTAAAAGATCTTTACTTTGCTAGTTCACTTGAAAATATTAATTAGAAGTCATTTTAAAATTAAAAATCCATAAAATTTTGGAATTCCAAATGTGGTCTATTACCACCATTATAACCAACAAAGATAGTATCTTAATTTTTTTATGTTATTTTTAATGTGAAAATGTTGTCACATTTCCATTTCAGTTATGGCCTCAGCATCAAATTTACATTTTACATCATCAGTTGTAACTTTTTTTGACAAAATGTCATTACAAAATGGAAAATGGTTCTGAATAGTATAGATCATCAGCTTTGAAATGAACCCATACATGTAATGCTGTGTGAATTTCTTTTGACTCTTGATGTTCACTTTTGCTTGATCTGACCCTACTGTATATTTTTAATATCATATTTCACATTATCCCACCACACTCCCTTACAATTTTCATATAAATGTATTTCATTCAAACTGAAGTATTAAATTTTCTATTTCCATTTTAGAAAAACTCCCTTTCAATACTTCAGTATTTAAAAGCTATACTCCATGTCCTCTTCCTACCTTATTAAAAACCAAATTTAAAAGCACATAATTATGATCACTAAAACCACATCTCTTATATTGTATACTTTTAACATATGTTGACATACCCGTTTTCATTAATACCTAATCAATTCTGCTTTGCTTTATTGTATCCTTCACAACTTGTCTTCTGCTATATTCTCTTTTGCAAACATGTCTTTCTCTCCAATTATCTACCAGACAAATTTTCTTATTAATTTTTTAAATTCTATTTTACCTCTGTCAGCACTAAAAACCATGTTTTCTTCAACATCACCTTTCTAAAATAGTGTTAAAATCCCCCATTATAATCATTTCACCCCACTTCCTATCAAAGTAATCAAATGTTTAAAAAATTTAACTGTGTGAAATATCATTTGGACCATGATTACACATTATGAGATGTTCATTTTCTTTTTCAAAACACAAAATTAAGGATTTTCCTTCTTTGTCATTATAGATTTCAGTTATCCCATAACACACCTTCCATCATAGATGCAACACCTGATTCCTTATTCTCACCATTACTGTAATATGATCCCCATCAAATCTTCTAATACTTTCAGCTATAGCAGTCCACTTTGTTTCTTGTAACAATATAATATCACCTTTTTCAGTTCCATTAACATTCTATTAATTTTCCCTGAATTTACTCCACCCCTTAAATTAATGGAAGTAAACTCCCACCCCATTAGAACTATAGAAATAAACACAAGCAACCCCCAATACATGATTTGTCTGTGTTTCATTAGAATCCCTTTAGCTCATTTTAACACTTCTCTGCTCCCTCTCCTTCTTTCCTGTTCTTTTAACATCCTTTCTAAATTTATATTTATCACCTTTTTTCCCCTTTCCACTGATCTTTCTCTACATGATTACCCAGTCTTTTCTTTATTTTCTAAGCATTCATACATACTTTTCATCTCTGTGTGTCCATGTCCCTCCAGACCGCCTTCTGGTTGAGCTGGTTCTTTCCTTTTTTGTCCAGTTCCTCCACATGTCACATCCTCGCTGTTCTTTCCCAGTTCCACCACACCGCCATCTTTCCTCTCTGGGGAGTCCACAGGGGAGCTCCAGGTCCATGTCTTCATCCTGAGTGGAGGGTCTTTCCTCATTTGTGGCTTCTGCTTCAATTAGCCTCCTCCTCCACCTGCTGTTCACCACCTTTTTCAAAACACAAAATTAAGATTTTTTACTTCTTTGTCATTTCAGATTTCAGTTGCCCTATGACACACCTTTCTTTTAACCATAAATGCAACACCCCTTACCTTATTCTCACTATTATTGTAATATACTTCCCTCATCATATCTTCTTCTAATACTTTCAGCTATAGCATTAGTTCAGTTTCTTTTGTAACAATATGATAATCAGATTTTCAGTTTCCATTAACATTCTATTAATTTTCCCTGGATTTATTCCACCCCTTAAATTAATGGAAGCAAACCCCCACCCCATTAAAACTACAGATAAAAATAAATAAACACAAGCTACCGCCAATACATGAGTTTACCCTTTGTGTTTCATTAGGATCCCTTTTGCTCAGGGGCCTCAAACTCCGGTCCTTGAGGCCCACTGCCCATGTTTTAGATCAGTGGTTCTTAACCCTGGTCCTCAAGGAACTCCATCCAGCATGTTTTATGTATCCCTCTCCAAACACACCTGATTCAAATGATCAGCCTATCATCAAGCTCTGCAGAAGACTGATAATGACTGTCAGATGTGTTCAAAGAGGGAAACATCTAAAACATATAGGATAGTGTTCCTTGAGGACCAGGATTGGGAAACCCTGTGATAGTAGAGTCTCAGATTCAGGTGCAACATTATGGTTTTCTCCTGATCATGAACCATTGAGCAGGTCTTTGCACTGAGCAGGGTGCTGGGGTTTGCATGGTAGTTTGTCCAGTCAGTCCATGCGTACACTGTGGACTTCTGAACAGCATCTGATGATGTTGCTCATGATTGGAGATGGAGTCCATGGTTCATTGCTAAAGGCCATTTAGTCATTGTATAACCGGAGCCAGGACACAGTTCCCATTGGTTGTAGAGTCAGAATTCCCTTTTGTCATAGATTGTATTTATATTATCTTTGGAAATACTTTCTAGGTACAGACAAGTGGTTGAATGTTTGGTGGCCGCAGGATTGCTTTTATGTTTTTTTGTTTTTTTTTTCTTTTCAGATGATGTGGTCTTGATTTCAAGAAATTGCAATCTCCATCTTATTCATTATTGGTTTGAATCCTATTGAGATGGACTGAGATCAGTCAGTTTAAGTAGTTTAGATACATGAGTAGGATGTCCCTTGGTTCCATCACTGATGCATCATCTCAGGCAAGTCCTTGTAGAGGGAAGATCCAGGAAATATTGGAAGGACTTCTCTCAACTGGCCTGGGAATGTTTTAGCATGGTTTAGGGAGACATAAAGACACCGTGATTGAGATGTTATATATTAGCATCGAAGAGTTTTTTTTAAAATTATGACACTCTAGAAGGACATAACAGATGATGACAAATTGCCAAAGTATATGTTTATTGATGGGAAACAATGGAGCTGCTACAGAAGTATACCACACTGTAGGAAAATGAGAGGACTTTTTTTTTTAAAGCTATTGTCTCGGCATTGCTGTAATATCAGTATTGGCATTGCTATAATCCAGGGGTTCCCAAAGTGGGGTACGTGTACCCCCAGGGGTACTTGAAAGAAGCCCAGGGGGTCCTTGACATGTTTTTTGGGGGAAATGCATTAAATATGTTATAATGTTCTGAATATGTAATAAATAATGAGAATTAATGCTGAAATATAAAACAGAGTAAATACATTCATATAATAAAAT
>JAPTYR010111326.1:0-18946 GCA_029814505.1 Siphamia roseigaster | reverse complement strand
TAGAAAACTATTACATAATCAAACTTTTTAGCAAAAATCTAGCGCATTTTGCCCCCCCCCCCAAAAAAAGTCTATTTTGAATGTCTGGGGTCACCAGAAATTTGCACTGTTAAAATGGGGTCACAAGCTAAAAAAGGTTGGGAACCACTGATATAATAGCTGACAACGAGAACACATGAAAAGTAAAGAGGTTTAATTAACCCCACAAGATGAAAATTGATATGAAAGACACACAAAGGTGAAAAGGATTTAAAAAGATAAAATATGATGAAAACAACATAAAATACAAAAAAAATAACTGAGAAATTGTGTACATTCAATTCAATCAATTCTCAACATGGTAGAGTTAGTGAAAATGTGGATATTGTGGCAAAGTATATTCTCTCAAAGACATGAAATAATAAAGATCACAAGCTGTTTGAGATCCACTGTTATATAATCTTGGAATCTTAAATGTACAGCACCTCAACAAAAAAGGTCATATATTGTTGTCCATAATAAAAAAGTCAACATTTTGTAACCTCTTTATGATCATGTTTTGATTCAGCTTTATGATTATCCATTTTCCTAGAACTCCAAGAGGGAGTCACTAAACCTGTAAAAAAAACACTTAAGTTTATCACAGACATTCACAATCAAGATGTTTGGGTTATGTTGTTTTCACTGGTCCTGAAAGAGATGAAAATGTGTAATCTGTATAGTAGCCAAACATAATGAATAAATGTAGTGGAGAGAAAAATACATTATTTGCCTTTGAGATGCAGTGAAATACAAATTATACTGATGAAAGTACCCAAGTAAAGCACATTTCCCTTAAAATGTACTTAAGCATTGTACTGAAGAATAGTAAATAAATATAGTCTACCACTCTGTATATACTTAATGAAAGTATATTTGCATTTTAACATTAGATAATTCTTAATTTGCAGCCCACACTACACATATAAATCACTATAGCACCAAAAAATGTATCATGGATGGACATTTGCAGATTGCACTATTTTTATGCAATAAATAACTAAAATGCTCCCTTCCTCATATTTTAACGAAATCGCAAAGACATTCGTGAATGTAACGACACCTCTTGTGCACCATATGTTCATGCTGTTTTCCTTATTCACAAGGTTTTCTTTTCCTCACGTTGAAAATGTGACAGCATGAATTATTACACATTTTTTTCTTAACAGCTTGTCAGTGTTAGGGAACATAAATTGACATACTGATAGCTCGTCTGATAATGCGGTGTTGACTGATGTAAGCCTTAACTAACCTCTGGAATGCCATTGAGAAACTACAGTATGATTCTGACTCAAACACCCTCTTCCTACACTAAATGATGTATAGAAAAAGGTAAACACAGTACAAAGTTCACTTACTCTTTCATGATATTGGAATGTACATGGTGCATGTGTGTTTTATTAGATTTTGGCATTAAATCACACACTCTCATCGATATCCTTTATCTTTAGTACTTTGCTTTGCTCAGCAATGATTAAACCTCTGCAGATAATTACATCGTATAGCTTTTAAGCAACCGTGGCTTTTATCGACATCCCAGAGTCTACAGAAAGGTGCAAACAAGCAGCTTGAATTTTACATTTTCCTTCACGTTAAAAGAGTTCCTTACACTCAGTTTAACATATGTGTGTTTTAAAGCAATGCATTCACCATGGTTCTGTTAAGGCATGTGTGGACAGCCCACTTACTTAGCAAGATCTGTGTTGACACTCATAGACCCTTTCTTTCCTGCTTGGTATTCAGCTCACAGAAACCCCAGTGCCTCTTTAATGAAGCACAGGCCCACAGTGCCTTACTTCTGCCCAGCAGTCTCAGTGAGATTGTGTCAGGCTACTGAAAAGGAGGAGACAGCAGGGGAGACCGAACACCAAGGAAAAATTATTTGCTCCTAATTAGTCATATTCTATGTGTTTTCAGTAAAAAATAAATAAAATTAAATGTAGATTCCTAATCCAGCAATAGGATAGCTATTGATTTTTGCATTGCGCACTTATTTTCTTTATAAATCCAGAGCGGCCGGCTGATAGCTATAATTTATAGTATGCAGTTATTACTGCTATTAGAGCTGGAAGTATTTTTCAGCTTGTGCACCACTTCAGAATGTAAAGCGTTTGAGTGATTGAGGAAACAAGAGATAAACCAACCTATTATTATTATTACCTGTTACTGTGACTGGACATTCCTAGTATTTTATTGCTGTGTTTACATTTGAAGTCTTGCTTTCTCTCACCCAGGACTGCGATATTGCACATCCCTCCAGGTCCTGCAGCTCTCCTTCAACAGGATCACTACTTTACAATTAGATGATTTCAGAAGTCTTCGGCAGCTAAAAGAGCTCCACCTGCAAAACAACCTCATCACAAACATCCATCCACAGATTTTCCAGGATTTAGACCAGCTCAAGGTGATGGATTTTACATATAAATATATAAACATAATTTTTTTAAATTTGTTTTTAAACAGTTTTTCCAAGTGTGTTCTCTATGTCTCTAGATTTTTCCTTAGTGGCCAATTTTGAAGAAGCACAAAAATTGCCACCAGAAAATTGTTTATGGAATACAGTGGTACAATTCTGTTAATATTACATTAATAATTACTTTAATATTCAGTTATTAGTCCAAACTTGACAGAGGCCAGGTAAAAGGATATACTTTAGATATTCTGCCTTGTTACAAATGTAGCATTGCTGAATTAGGACATGGTAAATATGATGATGCAATTTAGGTGGATTTGAAATATTCATCTGAATGTCACATGACCTTTTATCTATTTATGTCAGCTCTGTGGATTGTATACAATCAGAAGAGGATGACACAGATGTGTAGTATATGGACAAAAAATGACAACATTTCTGATCAGAAGGAGAAAACGCTCCAACTTTAAAATATGAGGACAGACTTGGATGTCAAAAAAAATTTTTAATATGTGTAAATAATGTGTTGCAATATCAACCTTTTTAAGAAAGTTGAAGAAATGAAAGAGTATCTATTTTGTAGATTGACCATTTCAGCTATAGGTAAATACCACAATGTAATAGAAAGAAGCAAAAGTTGCTACAGATAGTTTTCCGTATTTAAACTACAAAAACAACATCATTGAGCATTGTCATTTGGACTGTGCTGAATGTAAACAATATCAATAGAATGTACATCATCACCAGCTTAGTCAGAGTACTGGAGTACAAACTAAAATATTATGTGCATGGCAATTTAACCAATTCCTTGACACGTGTTTTTCAATCAAACCGTTTCTTCTTCAAGGTTCTTGATCTGAGCTTCAACATGTTGACCCACCTTGATTCGATGATGTACCCGTTTCTTCGGAACTTGGGCATAGATGTAAGACTGAGTGGAAACAGTTGGGAGTGCGACTGTAGCATGCATGGTCTACAAAACTGGATGGCCTATGACAGCAGGAAAGGTCTTCAGACTTGGAGTGTGGTTTGTGCTTCTCCCTTGGCCCTCTCAGGTAGAGACCTGCTCGAGGTACCAAAGAAAGACCTCAACTGCGATGATGCTGAAAACAGGCCAAAGCTCCACCAAGATATGACAGTCAACAAGGGCTCTGAGATACTTCTGACTTGCTTTACACAAGGTAATTCATTCAAATAATACCTTTAATTTAATCCATTAATAAAACCCTTTCACGCTAGACTTAGAAGTGTGTAGTTTGCTTGAAGTTGGTTAAACTGACTGTAATATTGTCCATTTTGTCTCTTGGTAGATCCACTGTGGTGGACCCCCAATGGTCAAGCATCAGTGGTCCAACCTGAGGGTGGTCTGGTCATCAGTGACATGACAGAGGCTTATGTAGGACTATATGTATGTGTGTCTAAATCAGAACAAAAAATTATATCAGTTTACAATCTTCAAATCAGTGAGACCAGAGGAGCAAAAAGAAAAGAAAGAAGTTTACCTCAGTACAGTCAAGAAATAATCCCACTAGACACTTTGAACCGGATGAGTCAGAGTAGAACAGTTCCTCAGTCTCACTTGGCTCTTGCTGTATGCTTGTCTGTATTGATCACATTTCTGATAGCCTTCATCCTTGGAGTCTTAACAAGACCTTTCATTTGCACACTCTGGGGAAGAGTCACCAAAAAGAAAAGTTCCTCTGCACCCAACTCTGTCTCATCAGAAGAACAGCAACAACAATATGACAATGAAGCATTCGCCAGTGGTGAGGATCCAGAAGAAATAGGACCCCATAGAGAAAGGAGAGTCACATTCAGTGAAATCACAGAAAATATCACAGTGCAATATTATGATACTGTAGCAAAAGAAGATCAGGAAAGTGGCAATAATGACGTGTTTGAAAATGAATCAAGTGAAGCTGAAAAACATTCAGACAGAGATTCAGACGATAATGAAAAAGACAAGCCGAATGTTTCAGGTGTTTCTGGTGCAGCCCATACAGGCACCATGGAGTATGAACACATCCCAGATCAGAAGAGGACCAGTTTATCCTCACAGTCTTCACATTCTTCACTATCTGACAAAGAGGACAAAAAGGATAAGGGAGACCACTCTATAGCCAAGTCCCTTCAGGTGTCAGAGGACATCATTCAACAAAGAGTTGATCTCTCAACAGTTAAAACAGTAGAGGTGCCACAAATTGCCATTGAGGACAGAGATGAGATTCCTGGATTTTCTTCAGAACCATTCACAGATTGGTCACCTCATGACAAATGGCAGGATGGTGAAGAACAATTTGAGTTCAGCGATTCAGTTCGGAGCACATCTGCAAGGTCCAGCATTTTGAATAGTTCTTTAAATGATCCACAATCCATTGTGCTCCCCTCTCTAGGTAAACGGAGGGTGGATAGTACATCCAGCTCAAGCTCAACTGTCAGTGATGATGAGCCCACACAATACACGGTCAATCCTGACTCAGAAGAGGAAGACACAGAAAGGGACAAAAATCACGGGCTTACTCATAACATGGACTCTGGGCTTACTAGCACCCTACTCAGACAAGATGAAAAGCCAGTAATGAGGGCAGAACACTCCTTTTCCTCTCACAGCAGTGAGAGTGATGAGGAGCAAATGCATTATAAAGTTAAACAAGACACAAAACAGGAAGAAGGGATGGGAAAAGGCCTGGGTTTGAGTGGTACCAGCAGTAAAAATCTGCTGGTATCTAACAAAGCATCATCTGAAGTTTCTCCTTCTTCCAGCAGTGAAAGCGAAACAAAAATTAAAGACCTCAAAATGGGTAAGGAGAACACAATGAATAAACCAAAACCACCTTTAACTGACCACTGTTCACCAAAAAACATCAATGCCAAGTTGTCAGTCTCTGGTTCATCTTCTAGTGATGATGAAACTATAAAACCTGAAAATAAGCAAGAGGTTGGAGATGAGCAGATGGGAACCCTTGATGCTATGAAACACCCATGGCCTGCCTTAGATCTTGAGCAACCTCCTTCCATCACGAGGCGCTTAGATTTCAAAGTCACCCCTTCATCTTTTAGTAGCGACATACTGAAAGACAATGCAGCTCAAATCAGTAAACATGAGAAGGGGGGTGCAGAAGTATTGTTGCCTGACCTCATGCAAAGTAAAAGGCCTCGAAAAAAAGCACCATCACCACCTCATGAATCATCTTCTAGTAGTGATAGTGAAGATGATATGGTAAGCCAGGGAGTGAAACAAAATCATGAGATGACATTTCCAAACAAAGAATCTAAACCTGTAACTCAAGACCCAAAATTACAGTGGTCTGCTCATAATGTTGAGCGTGTTACTCCCAATAGGACATATTTTGATACCAAACCTCCATCACTTGAGTCTGATTCATCAACTAGTAGTGACAGTGAGGATGAAACAAAATTCCAGAAAAAGAAGACTGAAGTGGAAACCCAATGGCCAGCAATTGATCTAGAGGGTACAACAGTAGTTAAGAGGCGTCTAGATATCAAAGCTCCATCACCACCTCATGAATCTTCTTCTAGCAGTGATAGTGAAGATGATGTGAAACTGAATCAAGAGAAGTCACATTTGGGCAAATTTTCAAACCAACCATCAACAAGTGTAAGTAGTGAGCCAGACTCAAAGTGGCCTTCTCTCGATCTTGAACAAATTCCACCCATCAAGAGGCGTCTAGATATCAAATCCCCCTCACAAGACTCTGGTTCATCTTCAAGTAGTGACAGTGACAGTGAAAGAGTAAACAAAAATGTTAAACAGCAAGAGAAGCCAATTTTTACAAAACTTCCAAATCAATCGACTAAACCTGTACGTTATGAGCCAGAATCAAAGTGGCCCACTCTTGATCTTGAACACATTCCATCCATCAAGAGGCGTCTAGATATCAAAGTACCCACAGCTAAGTTTGAATCATCTTCTAGTAGTGACAGTGAGGATAACACCACCCACCACAAAGACAAACCAAGACGAAAGGATGAGGATGTTTCAAAACCTCTGTTTCAAGAATCCCAAAAAGTAACTCAACATGAAAACACATGGCAAGCTCTCAATCTTGACCAAATTACTCCCCTTAAGAGGCGTTTGGATATCAAAGTGCCATCAGCACCTGCTGAAGAATCATCTCATAGTGAGTATGATGATGACAAAAAACAACAAATGCCACAGGAGCATGGGAAGACAGGCATGGAAATGTTTCCAAACAAAGAATCTAAAAGACCTCTAGATATCAAATCACCCTCAAAAGAGTCTGATTCAACTTCTAGTAGTGACAGTGATGATGAAAGAGTCAACTATGAGGTTAAACAAATGCATCAAGCATCAAAAACTATAAGTCATGAACCAGAATCAAAGTGGCCCACTGTTGATCTTGAACACATTCCATCCATCAAGAGGCGTCTGGATATAAAAACACCCTCAGCAGAGTGTGATTCACCTTCTAATAGTGAAGATGAAGGTGCAAACCAAAAAGTAAAACTGAAAGAAGACAATGTTTATTTGACAAAAGTTAAGAACCAAGAATCTATAACTGTAAGTCGTGACCCAGAAACACAGTGGCCTGCCCTTAATCTTGAAAAAGTTACTAAAATTAAACGGTGCTTGGCTATTAAAGCTCCATCATCAGAGTCCGATTCATCATCTAGTGGTGACAGTAAGGACAAAACACCACACCATAAAGACAAGAATGACCTTGAAACACATTGGCCTTCCATTGATCTTGAGCATGGCATGCACCTCAAGAGACGCCTTGACATTAAAGTACCCACTCCTGATTCATCTTCCAGTAGTGACAGTGAAGACGAAACCACAAACTACTCTGAAAAACAAGCGCAAATACAGAAACACAAGACAGAGCTTCCAAAAAAAGTATCTCAAACTGTAAACACAGACACACAGTGGCCTGTAGTTAATCTTGAACAAAATATACATGTAAAGAGGCGTCTAGATATTAAACTGGCTTCTAGCTCATCTTCTAATACATTGCCAGAGGTAATGAACACCACAAAGCCACTAGAAATCAAACCAATTTCCCCTCCTAATGATTCATCTTCTAGTAGTGACAGTGAGGATGAAACAACACATCAAATTGATGTGCAGTGGCCAGAAAAGGCTGAGATTACAGGCCCTGTATGTCTAGGATCTCCAACAGGACATGTACCTCAACCACAGTGGTCCTCTGTAGATCTTAGCAGTATTCCTCGAATCAACAGGCGTTTGGATATTAAAGCTCCATCGCCACCTCCTGATTCTGTATCCAGTGGTGGTTCCAGTCACACAGTAAAGATAGAGGAAATGAAGAAAAGGTCATCATCTAGCAGCTCAGATGAGGACGAGGCAGTACTTGATCAACCAGTGACAGTGGAAAAACACAGAACATATTTGAGAAATGTGAATGATCCATACATAAAGAGACGTCTGAATATCAGTGCACCACCTCAACCAGAGGTCTCTTCAAACAGTGACAATGACCGCAAACGTTCAAGCACCACAGTGAAATATGAAAGCAACACTGGTGATGGGGGTGTGACAAAAATTGAACAACAAAATAAGCTGCATAATTCAGGTATCCCCCAAATCAGCAGACGTCTTGATATCAAAGCACCATCACAGGAACCAGATGCAGTTCTGAGCAGTGTGTCTTCAGGCTCTTCCAGTAGTGACAGTGAGGATGAAAACAGGAACCACAAAGCCAAACTAGGAACAGAAGCAGCTGCTATGTCAAAAGACACACAAAAGGATTTCATTAGGACTCTTAAAACACCAATGATGAAAATTTCTCAGAGTTCTAAAACAAGAAGTGTTAAATTAGAAAAGTATATAGCCATTACAGATGATTTTGAGAGGAATACCACAAATGACAGCAGGGACACAACACCAGAATCAAATCAAGAGCTTCATTCCCGATGGGCCACAATGAATCTTGGTATTTCCCGTTTCCGAAAGCGTCTTGACATCATGTCACATACAAATGAACCATCCAAATTGCCCTCATCTCCTCTGCCCGATTCCCCCTCCTCCTCATCCAGCAGCGAAAGTGAGCCTGAGAAAAAAAGTGGCTCAAAAACAAAGTCAAGCTTGAAAGATCAGGTTGACAACTCTGTCAAAGTTAAAGAGCCATTAAGAACAGATTTCAGTCTACCAACAAATTGGGAAAAGTCAAATCAAAATACCACATTGACTGCTTTTGGCGTTCAACATGTTGATCACCACTTGGACAGAAAGATCAGACAAGAGACTTCTGCTACTCCTGCATTACAGCAACAGTTTGAGCACCCTTCCAGCAGTAACAATACAAGGGATGCTAATATCAAACCATCATCACAAAAAGAATCCTCTTCCAGTAGCAGTGAAGACGAGACATCATCCCTCAGGGTTCCTGACCCAACTTCTGGCATCCCTCGTGTGAAGCGGAGCCTATATATCAAGGCACCGTCACCACCACCCAGTGATTCGTCATCCTCCTTTAGTGAAAATGAAAGTAGTCGTGCATCAAAACTCACATCTCTGTCAGAGGAGCCTATTATCCAGTATAAGCGCACAATTATCAAATCTTCCCTATCAGCTACTTCCACCTCAAGTGTAACTGATAGTCAATGGCACAGAAATAAAGAAGCAGGAAAGCGAAGCCTTGCACAGGATAATTCATCTTCCCATTTGAGCTTTGACGATATAGTAAAGAGAAAGATTCAACAGTCCAAACATGGGGCAGATGCAGACCTTCCTCCCAGTATAAGATGGACCGGTATCAGTAGTTCTCTCTCTGAACATTCCACACCCAGTCTGAGGACCCAACAGATTCCCCCCACAGTTCCAGACCGCCTCCTTGACTCTTCCAGCAGTGAAAGTGAAGTAAAGCAAGACAAGGTGACAACCAAAAGGACACTTATGCATAAATACACATCTTTTGGTTCTAGTAGTGCTTCTCTGGCATCCAGCAAAACCCTCGACCAGTCTGACAATTCATCTTGGAGCGCCAATGATATTTCAAGGACCTCACCCAAGGACAGGAAGGAGAGGAAAGGTCTCAGTGCATTAAAAGCAATGTCATCAGAGAGAAGAAAATGGGACATACAACATGATGATATAGATAAATCTCCTCCATTTGTCAACTACGGTTCACAAAGTGACACCAGTCATACCTATCCGACACCAGAACCACTAAAATCCGCAACTTCAGAGAGAAGCCCTGCAGACATGTTGTACAATATTTATCGATACAGGAGGAATCTTCATGAAAATACTGGACCACCTCAGGAAGCTCCACCTCCTGTTCCAGCAACACCACCACCTGATGAGGCAGTAGAGCTCACATGGTCGTCTTCACAGAGCAGCAAGGGGCAAAGCTAAAGTTCATATTTGCAACAGAGGAAAAGCATGAATTCACATGCACGGCAGGACCTGCACTTCCCAAATATTACTTAAGTTTAAGAACAAAACAAGCTAATTGTCATCTTTTTTTTTCTTTAAGTCATGTGTGAAGTAAAATTATAGACATTTACAGAACTATCATGAAATGGGAAAATATTTTGGCAAAATCAATTGTGTAACAAGAATCAATAACACAATTAAGGTGTATTATTAACATATTGATAAAATAATCAGAATTAAAACAAGCAGTTGAATACAGATATATGTATTAATACAAAAGTAGAAATGAGACTTCGGCAAGGTACATTTTGATGTAATGTTATGAGCAACCCATTAACTAAAGAGCCCAAAAATAAGTTAATAAACCCTTTTATTCATGTATATAGACATAGGTTATATTGAAAACAAACATATAGACACATAGTTTACATACATATATACAGTTGGGACAAGGCTGTTCATCCTCCTGCATTGCCATGGGAGAATACTAAACCTTTACTCTCTTCAATCTAACAATTCATTCCTTTTAAAAATGATGCTGATGTTTCATGTGTTATAACAACATATTACTTTGTATCAGTTGCAGTGGATTAAAATGAGTCATGTACCTGTTATACATTTTTGAATAAATGAAATGAAATCGTATAACCCTTTCTGCTGTATGACATGAAAATGTGGGGCATGGGGTTTATGCAGGAGGGAACTCCTGTTCCACCGTGAGGTTACAGGTGTGTTCCAGGTCTTAATAGTCACAATCATGACTTTGTCAGGCAACATGATTGTGAATATCAAATTAAGCACAAAACACTTACACAAATTCCTGTACAAAACAAAAAACGTGTTTTCAAAAATGTTTTCAAAAATTCTCATCCATTCACAAAAGGCTCTGTTGGAGCAATGCATGCAAATATTAAATCTTCTGACGATTCAGCATCACACCACAGCCAAAGACAAATTTATACATGTATTACAAGAACAATACACTAGGCAAAAAGAACAGCATAGCATCATCACGCAGTTCCAAACTGTCAGTGTCCATTGTTTTGATTAGATCCTATGGGTGGTACAAGCGATGCTTTTAGCAAACCTACCTTTCTACAAAGCCTAAAGGACCTCATCCAGAAAGGGTCACTGGTCTTCCACTGTAGTTACATTATTAACACTGTCAGTGTTGGGAGAGATGCTACTTATAAAGGGAGACTTGAAACCATCAGTGGACTAAGGAAGACAGAACAGATACCACATATCAAGACAAAATGGACACTAACTAGTTCTATGTCAACTTATAACACAGCCCAAACAGTCTGAATTCATCCTGAAATAATCCCTGACCACTCAGTGTGTCTGTTTGCGAGTGTGTGTGTGTTCTGTGTCTGCACGTGTATACAGACAAGTGACAAATTAAAGGTGAAACCTGAGGGGAGTGGTCTTTACCAGGCTGGCAAGGCTCCTGTCTATAGGGCATGAGGTTTGAGGCGTACGAACAATATGTGAATTGAAAGCTGTGGCTTTCACAATCACCAGATCTAAAGTCACCTGCGAACACCTATGAGAGTTTTTGGACCAACGTGTTACACAGAGCATTACTCCACCATTATCATAACACCAAATGAGGGAATGTTTTGGAGGAAGGTTCCTCATCTCTCTAGTAGAGTTCACATACCTGCAGAATTTGTACCACAGTGGATACACTAAGACGCTTCATGTTGGTTTTTCCTTTATTTCGTCACTAGCCTGTATGTTCAGGTTTGTTGGTATGTGTGTGGGACACACAAAGTGACTTCCATGTTTTTGAGGCACAGTAATACTCTTACCTACACAACGAAGGTACATAAATTGGCCACCAGACCAATAAATGCTTGTCAGAGCACTAGTGGCTCACCGCTGTACTATGATAAGAGTAAGTAAGCAGCAATGCTAATTTGTTTGGTGTTGAGGTCTGAAGCCTTTGCAGGGAGTTAGCAAATGGTTAGCATAAGCTGGAGCAAAACAGCAGGAGGGACCAAAAACCAAGAGAAAGAGAACACTGGCACAAATCAATAGTAAACGGCACAGGTATCAGAAACCTGCATTCAACCTTTTGACACAGTGTGCTTCTTGAAGAACTCTATCTAAATCCAAACATGACAAACAATAGTTAGCGCCATCTGTCCAGAAAAGCTCAAGTTCAAGTTCATTGCACAGAAATATAATATTTTAATGTGCCCAGGTCAACATGACCCTGTTTAAGACTCAGACACAATGCATGAATGGTCGCTTCTGTTGGTTTCTCTGTGCTGAAGACAGGGGGTGAGGAGTGCTTCTCCCACACAATACCATTTTGCTTTCAACATCCATGTGTGATGTGTCATGTCATCCTAACACAGACAGCAATATGACATGTCACAGTGAGAGAGAGCAATGCCACTGGGGGATTGCTGCAAGCTTGCCCACTATGCATCTAGGGAACGTAAGTTCACAATGACAGCCCTCCGCCCCTTCTGCTCTGGGCAGCATGCACCCAGGCTGCAAAACCCAGCGCCCCCACCCCTGCCCACCCAAAGTCCGAACCCCCTCCTCCACCAAGAAGCACCCACTGCTGCCATTTTTGTATTGTTTACTTATTGGTTGTTGATTCTCATAGCCGTTGTCACAGTTGTGTTTTTTTTTTCCTTTTTCGGTTTTGCTCTGCAGCTATGACATCTGTCTCTCCTTGTACCATTCCACAAACTCGTCCAACAAAACGGGCCCTGTATTAAAAAGCAAAAAAGAAAAAGTAGTTATTATCAAACCTACACAAAGCTTCATCATCATATTAATGTGGATAAATGTGTTCACTCACAGGCACCGTCCTCATCATAGTTACTGAGGTCCAGGTTGATTGTCCTGCTGAACTCTAAAACATTGCACCATTGGTCTTTGTTGATGACTTTGTACTTCGATTGCTGGAGAATAACATGTAACATCAGTCAGGTGAAATAAATTCAGTGCTATACATCTCCTCGGTAAGGGATGTCTGATCATTTTTGAGGATCTTACCTCTAGAAACTGATTAAACACAGGAAACAGTGGCCACGTCTTTCCCAGCAGAAGTCCAAGCATACACTTGGCTGTGTTCAAGTCCAAACTCCTCTGATCCTTTTCCTGTCGAAGCCAAACATCCAGATCTTCATTAAATCAAAGTCTAGCATGACTTCCTTAACCAACTGCTGTTACTGCTTTTAAAATATATATGGCACAATTAAAGTCTATGCAACTTTCTATGCATTTATGCCAACATTAAATTTTCTTTCACTGCATCAAAATGATTTGCCTGAATAGATGGTGAGCTGAATTTTGTTTTAGGATTATATACACTTATGAAAAAAAAAAAAAAAGACAGTGCTCATCCTTACCCGAGCAAAGTCAAAGGCATATCTATAAATGAGCTTAAAACTGGTGCTTTCGTTCAGGACAGATCTCAGGTAATCGAGAGAGTTCCTCAGCCTCTCTGTGGAGTCACACCTGACAACAGAAGAAAAAATCCTTAGATACATGCAATGTCACTCCCACCGACTCTTCAAAATACAAAGCGTATGTTTGAAGAAAAAAAAAGAAAAACTAAGAGGGGAAAAGGAATAAATCTGTCCCAAAAACAAAAATAGCTAAAGATGTGACATACTGCAGTGAGCCCATTCCTCTCAACCACTCTTGAAGGGTGAAATATCCCATACTCTGGGCATCCAGCTTCCAGGCAAGAACCAGCATCACCACCTGGACACAAAAGACATCTTTTATAGCCACATAGGTCCTTAAATAGAATATCACCACACAATATCAGCCTAAAAGACAGAAATCATTTAAAAAGACTCAACCAACATACACATAGCAGGTTCTACAATTTTAATGTAGATGTGTTTCTACCAGTTTTAGTAATTAATTTGCAAATTAGATTCTTAACCATTGCTGCCAAAACATGCTCCTTAAAAATCACTAGCTTATTCTGACCAGCAGCCAAAAGAACAAAGAGAGGCTGCCATTATAAAGCTGTAACTGAACTGCACGACTTGTGTAAATATTCAAGAATTGAAAAGGAAAAGCTGCTTACATTCTCTGGCTCGACCCCAATGTCCTCACAGAATTTTTCCATGCCCTCTGGACCCACAACATCATCACAGCCTATTTCAGACAGACAAGTGTGAAGCCACATATAGCATCAAATTAACACTTCCAACCACATTGATTAGTTATAAAATATAAATTAATAGAGAAATAACTCTAAATGTAGTACTTTTTTACTTCCAAAACTTCACCTGCATATTCATAGAACCATTCCAAGCATCTTTTACTTGAGAATGTGTCCTCCTCACGGATTTGTAATGTTTCATGTTTCCTAAAAACACTGCAGACCAAAGAACAATTTTAATCAGGAATTACATTTCCCTAAATAATCTGATGTGCCACCATGTTTCATAAACACCTTGCAGTGATAATGAAACAACACATATTTAATCTTGAAGAAGATGATGTCAGACCTGTCCTGACGACTCTTCTTGGCTGACATGTCATCTCCAGCAGAGGGTCTCCTCTTTTTTCTGGGAGGCATGGCTCGAGAGCAACAAGCTAGAAAGGACAGACAGGAAAATATCTGCTTGGAAAAACACATTTTCTTTCATGCGTGTCCTTTCTGTCAAGTTATATGTGGATAAGACTCGATTACAGATCAAAACAGTAACAACAAACTACCAAAAATAGAAAAAAAAATTAAATAAAATAAAACAACACATAGTATTACCTGAGGGGTGGCTGTCCTGTCCAACGTCTTCTGTTAAGTTCTATCAACAGAAACATGAATATACCATATAATTTTAAACAAGACATTGATGTATATGATGCCCATTCTCAAAACTACAACACAGATAATACACACAATGGTATGTATTTACCAGCCTGTGTAAGGTGTGGTGGATCTTATGGATGCTGGCCAGTGTAGTCAAGTGGGAATTCAGTTGAAAATCTAATAAATACAAACAGTAAAGAAAACATGGCAAGTACAAACTAAAACATAACACACAGCCTTATGCTCCTAATCACAACAGATAAGGGGGGTACAAGGGTACAAGAAGGTGACATCATTACAGCAGCAGCCGCACGTACAATGTCAACTGGCTTCTTTTTTCCCCCAATATTGCAATCAAACTCTACAGTCATCTGACATCCAGTCCTACAATCACAGGTTTACGTTTCAGAAAAATATCTCACACGAAGGAGGGAGTGACTATCTGCATTCCTCGAAAGACATGCTAACTCGAAAGATTTGATCATGCATTTGCCATCTTGCCTCAAAACGTCCTGTCGCCTTTAATAGCTGTCATCAAGCCCCGATGCTTTTAATGTATTTCCGAAGGCCAAAACCAGACAACCGAACACACTGACGAACACATACTAGCACTAGCTGCATACCTAAAATAGCAGTGCAGACGCGCAACTTGCACAGAGTTTACAAAGTATCTAGAGAGTTGGGCTGATGGGTTTTGTAGTCCATTTCCTTCATGAAGTCCGCTGAAACTTCAATTCCATTTGGATATAAAACTACAACTCCCAAGTCTTGACAGAACGACTATTCCTTCCAGACCCCATCTACCCCCCAACATTTACCCCAACTGATTGAATACATTTTACATTGTTTAAAAAAACGAAACCTTTTAATCCCTACAAGCACATAAGCATTGCGAAGATGTTTTGCGCCATCTGATGTAGATGCCGCAAAGCCCGAGAGCACTGCAGCAGCAGCAGGCAATGAAAGATGTTTTACACAACTGCGTCACAATTTTCCTTTTCTGTTTCAGTCCGCAGATGACCAAAAAATGACCCATCTACAAAAGCAATACGCTGATTTCGAGTCTGACCTGAAAATCACCACGTAAACCTCAGTAACAAATGCAAAGATCACAACACACCAATTATGGTCGAAAACCTTCCGATTTCAGCTAACGCTGGCTGCATACAGCAGAGTACCGCTAATGCTAGACATAAAAATAACTCCGGGAAAAGTGTTGAGTCAAACGTGACCTCATGTATGGCCAAAGCAGCTGAATTTACACTTGCTATCCTTCCTTTGTTGTCGTCAAAGACAGCACTGGCATATACAAAGAGATCAGCAAAGAGCACGGGATTCATGCGTTCTCCGACAATCCTGTAGACCGACGAGCGAAAAGTTGACACAGAACAACAAAGAGACTGCTCGCTGCCTTCCGATAAACGCCGCCTCATCTGTGAAGGGTTGTAATTTCATCGAGAAAAGCCTCTGGAGCGTTACTACTTACTTGCCGCATCAGAGTGCATTTTTATGAAACATACAACTGTCTGTGGGAAGTCCGCAGACCGGCCAATAGGCGGGCCATGTCAACGTAAACCACGCCCGCGAACGATGACTGGACATAACCCCCGCTAAACTCCGCCTTTAACCACTCACCATTCGCTAGTTGAGATGCCATGTCAATAGATGTCAGAAAAGAAACTAGACCCCTCCTTGTCTTAAATATGATTGGTCAGCGTTTCCAAACAGGCCCCACCAGCTCAGATATTCATTGGTCTGGAGGTGTTTGTGAGCACATCAATCACCAGAATTTCCTCGTGGAAGGCTGGAACCTGCCCACGATGGAATTTGATTGGTCAGTTCAGGTACAGCTTGACCTCCCAGTGGGACTGCTGCTGTTTGGGTTTGTTTGACAACCCATCCGGGTTGAGGTAGGTGGTCGCACGGCAGCCAAGGGAGTTATTATACTCCGCATTTGAATGCTGAATGGACAGTGTTGGCCTTTGTACTTGTCCTCATTGGACGAAGACTTTGTACGGTCCAGAGACGTATAATAATAATAATAATAATAATAATAATAATAATAATAATAAGAAGAAGAAGAATAATAATACATTAATTAATTAATAATAATAATAATAATTTTATTTAACCCTTTCATGCATGAATTATGAGAACCTTAGTCAACATATTTTTCCTTAGCGTTTCTATTCTTCTTTAGGTATGAAAAAGAAAACGATGTGATTGATTTTTTTTAAGAAGTTACAAAAATGTCCACTCACATGGACACCATGCATTTAATTTTTGAAGCAAAGAAACATGTATTTAAAACCTAATTACAGAAAATTATATGGAAAACTGCAACAAGACAATTATAATGTTCTTATTGCAGTGTAACAGATATTAAAAAGAACTACAACAACCGCTGAGATAACTTCTTTTTGATGCCATTACAAGTTGTTTTGTTTAACACTCTCGCTCACTGGAATGGTAGGTGGGTAGCTGTCAATTGCTGTCCCCATTCCAGGAACTTTTTAGTTGTGCATTATTGCTTTTGTTAATTGTTTTTGCTAAATTAGGCCCAACATTTACGAAAAAAGAGTTCAATTCATTTGTCACATCTTTCATATATTTTATAAACTTGTTCTTTTCATTGATAAAATGATTGGGTAAGTCTCTTGGTGCAAAATTGTTTCCAATGACATTGTTTAATATTTTCCATGAACGTTTAATATTGCTTTGATTTTCCTTAAACATTTTATTATAAAATTCATTTTTGGCTTGTCTCATTATTGTGGTCATTTGTTTTTATAAGTTTTATATTGCTTCTCAGATGCTTTAGTTTTATATTTAATGAAATCTTTGTAAAGTTTATTTATATTTTTACAGGCATTTTGTAGTCCCTTTGTTATCCAGGGCTTTTCATTGTAGTTGCGTTTATGTTTGCATTATATTATTGGAGAGTTGGAATCATAGAGGGACAAATCGGTCTTTAAGAAAACTTCATAAGCCTCATTTACCTCTTCCACATACACACCTTTCCATTCTTCTTTCAACAGGTCAATCCTAAAATTATGTATTACCTCATCAGTTCTAACTCTTATATATTTACGAACATTACATTATTCTTCTTCTTCATCATTTGATGGTTATATGTCAGAAATACTGGTAAATAATCACTTATATAATTTATTATCAGTCCCCTTTTAATATTGTTCTTTATAATATTTACAAATATATTATCAATTAATGTCGCACAAATAGTTGTTAATTCTACTTGGCTTTGTAATCAATGGATATAACCCGTAACTATAAAATAAATCCATAAAATCTGATGTATTTTTATGTTTAGATGCCATAAGTAAATCATTTTTAAAATTAAAAAAAATGCCATTAATGTTGTTAGTTGCTTAGTGACTTCAGTCATCTCCTCCAGGAAGTTTAGTGACTTACAAATCTCCTCAACGTCATCTTTCATTTGCAGACTGTAGTTTGTTTTCTTTGTAGGAGGCATTGTCACCCTTTATTTTTAATCTTTAACAGCTTTACTGAGTTCGTCATCACAGGAGTATTTGTTGTTCTTCTGTTAGGAAAGCAGCGATCTGGAGGCTAGCTGGTGGTGGGCCTAGGCTCGCTAAATATTATGAATCAAATGAATAAATCTACCATTGTCCATTATTAGACGATTAAACAAAAATATCATCCGTCGTAGTAAGGCCATCTCTCGCGCTCTCTCCGTCAATCCTCAATATGAGCTAATAATCCCACAAAACAGCTAAGTATTGCAGTTTATTTTATTTATATCTTCAGTTTAAAGGATAAACACTTGCGATAGCTATAGAGGAAGATGGCACATTTGAATTTTCCTCAGATGAGGCTGAACATGCTGCTTTGAGGCTCCCTGGTGGCTTGGGGGCCCTAAGTATTTACCTAGTTCGCCTATAGGAAGAAACGGCCCTGAATTTGTTCTTCCCTTTAAAGTTGGTTTAACTACATAATTTTTAAAACTGGTTTATCTACAATAACTGATGTAATGCCAGGTTTTTAATCAGTGATTCAAAATCTTTGTAGTTACAGGGTCATTAGTCTTATTTTTGATAAGACACCACACATTTTTTTGCCATCATTATATAGTAATAATGCTTCATTTGTACTGAACCTTTTCTAACAGAATTAGAACTCCTGTTGGCTGCTTCAGTAGAAATATTGCCATTTCACATACATTACAAAAACTGTGTCAGGATCTCTACTGGAGCCAGGGCTTGTATTTTGTTGTTTTATTTTTCTTTCCTTTGCATTTTTTTTCATTTCCTGTTTTATTTTGGTATTCACTGTCTTCCTCTCGTTTCAGGTGTCT
>JAPTYR010109715.1:0-11220 GCA_029814505.1 Siphamia roseigaster | reverse complement strand
CCAGTGACATGGGCAACTCCCTCCACTACCACTGTTTCACCGGCTGGTATGACTTGAGGCATCTTGCCTTGCATCCTTACTACTCCCTGGTAGTTGTTGCTTGCCTGCTTCCTCCTTAACTCAATGACTTTGAAGACTACTCTGTAGCCATGAGGGAGGGGCTGGCGATCGGTTCAATCAGTCTCTGAGTAGATGTCGAACAGTACATCTAAGGTGTTCGTACCTATGAGCATGAAGGACTGTGAGGTGTCGGGGACAACTAGGGCAAGTGTATTTACATCTATGGGAACACCCACAAAGTCACTTGGGAATGTTATGGTCATTTGTATATAGCTAAAATAAGGCACTAGTTGGCCATTCGCCCCTTCCTCTTCTAGGAGGTCATGTAATGGCTTAATCTCCTGCTCTGAAAGGTGCCGCTTGTAGAATGACACAGGCACTGTAGTAACTTGTGAGCCTGAGTCGAGAAGGCAGTTGACTTCCTCACCCTTCACAGTCACCTGAACTGTACTCTTGACGCCAACCAACCGTTTGGGAATTTGGAAAGGTTGGTTCTGCGTTGAATGATGTAGGCTGGAACATGCCTGAGCCTTGACATTTTCTGAATGTGTGCCGCCTTTGTTGTTCTCAGCAGTAGTTTTTTCTTTTCTGTTCACGTCTGAGGGACGTTGTTGGTTCTCCTCAGCTCCTGTTTGTCCCGCAACAGGAACTGTTAGTTGTTTAAAGGTGAGCTTGAACCGTTTTGTGCTTCCCACTGGTGCTGTTTTCTCTCCAACTGCTTCTTCTTTTCTGCCACCAGAGTGAGGTTTGCAGGGTCAGTGCAGGAGAGGGCGATGTGCCCGTCCTCGCCGCAGTTAAAACAGTACCAGGGCTTGGGTTTATAGGTCTGTTTCTTTTTAGTCTGTCGTTGCATCTCTTTGTCATTTGATTTCGACATCTTGCTCTGTGGCTTCCATCTAGATCCTTTGCCGCTATCCTCCTTCGTCTTTTTCTGTGAAATGAAGGTAGTTAGTTGACTTTGCAGACTTGCCACTTGCTTTCTTAGATCCTCAATAGCACTAGTGCTACTCTCATGTTTCTCTTCTGGTTCACAAACATATGCACCCTGAAACTGCAACTGAGCTCTTTGCTTGGTGCCAATATGTTTTTTCATGCGACTGCTTTTTGCTAGCTGTCTATCTTCTTCAGAGTGAATCATTAGTAAGAGGTCTGAGAATGGAGGTGGGCTGTTCTTCTTTTGCTCGAGTTGTAGGACACTGAGCAGGGTGTTATCCCAACATCCCCTGCAGAATTGCTTAAGGAGATGTCTGTCTGTATGCAACTCCCCCTCTTTTCGTTGCTCCGTTTAAGGCTACCTGGAGCCGATGAAGGTAAGTGGGTGACTTCTCGACTGGGTCTTGGAAGATGTTTAGAAATTGGGTGAAGAGCTCCTCCCCATCTTCCACAGTGCCAAAGGCTGAGTCTAGAAGCTGCAAGTAGGCTGCCGGCGGTGATTCAGGCCGTAAGCCCTTAACTACATCAGCTGCCGGTGGGAGTAGACTCTCATGGATCTTCCTGGATATTTGCAGGGAAGACATGCGCCTGCACTTCACCTGCTAACCGTCAGGCTGAGCGTGAGCTGCGCAGTCTTTGATTGGCTGCTGAGGACTAGGCACCCCATGTGGGGGCTGTACGAGTTGAGCGGTGCATTAAAGTGCAATAGGAAAACTCACACTTTGCCGATACATATATGAAATAAAAGAAAAGTAATAGTCTTTCTTTGTCCTTTTTATTATACCTAGTTGACTGTGTTTTTACACCTGGCTACACCCTCCCCCTTAAACCTAAGCACGTCCCTGTGCATGGTAACATCTAAATAATGATGATCCGAGGGAACAAAGTGGGTGGCTGAACAGGTTCCTCACTTATGACTTCTGCCCAAGCTGTGGACAATCCCTGGAAGAACGACTTCACTGCTGTGACCAGAGGATTTCCCAGCTCTGTGTAGTCCAGCCGCTGTGGCGGTTGACGCTTTCTCTCAGATCTCCTGACAGAATCATTAGTATCTGTGTTTTCCTCTTCACCCCTTAAAGGTGCTCCATCCAATTCAACTGTTTCCACAGGTTCTGCATCCCTGATGCCATCCTCCTCAACTGCAGGGTGTTTTCCTTGAACTCCAGGATTATCATCATCAGGTAAGTCATTTTGAATCAAGGATATTTGATCTGCTTGTTCGGTTGGTGTGACTTCATCGGTAGGTAAGTACTCAGTATCACTTTGAAATTCAGGCTCAACGAATGTCAAAGGACCATCTGAAGTACTAGTGGACATATCAGGTAAGTTGTCAAAATTGGGTTTACTGTCAATATCGGGTGGATTGTCAAGTTCAGGTAAGTTGTCATCATTTTGACCATTTAAGGGACTCTCAACAGGACAAGGGCCTGTTCAGCATGCTGAGTATCTGGAATATTGGTCATGACATACAGGACTCTCACTGACCATGGAAGTAGGTGGATTTACATAGACTGGGATGAGTACCTCGTCTCCATCTGAGAAATCCTCTTCCTCCACCACAGGCTTTGCGTGAGTTGCTGGCCTGCGCGCTACTGGCTTTTGTACAGACTCCCTGCTTTCCTCCACAGGTAGGTACCCACAAGGTAATAACAGATCCCTGTGTAATGTCCTTATGGGACTGTCATTGCTTTCAGGTTTTACAGTGTATACAGGGAGTGTGCCTGCTCTTCTCACTACAACATGAACAGTGGTTTCCCATTTGTCAGAGATCTTATGTTTTCCCCGGATGCGGACATTCCTGACCAGCACCCGATCTCCGGGTTCCAAGTCAGAGGCTGTGACATGTTTGTCAAACCTTGTCTTGTTCTTGAGAGCGATCTTTGCGGCCTTCTCCATAGCTATTTTGTAGCTTTCTTGGAGACGTGACTTCAGGCTTTTCACATAATCAGAGTGTGATGGACTTCATACTCTCTTGTATGGGCAACTTGAATGCAAGATCAACTGGCAGACGAGGTTGCCGCCCAAACATCAGTTCATACGGGGTGAAACCTGTTACCTCATTCCTGGTGCAATTGTAGGCGTGAACCAGGGGTCTTACATGATCACGCCAGCTGGACTTGTCTTGATTTTGGAGTGTGCCCAACATGTCAAGCAGGGTACGATTAAAACGTTCCACAGGGTTGCCCCTATTCCTGCCACTTGACAGAGTTCCCTGATTGTGCGGGATTCAAAGTCTGGTCCCTGATCGCTATGTAATTTTTCTGGTATACCATAGTGGACCATAAAGTTTTCCCACAGACACTTTGCTACTGTGCGGGCCTTTTGATTCGGTGTTGGGATGGCAACCGCAAATTTTGTGAAGTGGTCTGTGATCACCAATATGTCCTTGGTTCCACTTTTGTCAGCTTCAAGGGACAGAAAGTCCATACAGAGGAGTTCGAGGGGTCGAGTGGTGGAAATGTTGACCAAGGGAGCAGCTTTTTCAGGTCGTGCCTTCCTCCGCACGCACCTGCCACATGTCTTGACTTTTCCTTCCACATCTCGGACCATCCTTGGCCAATAAAATCTGATCCGTACTAGATCTAATGTACGGTCAACTCCCATATGTCCCATGTGGTCATGCAGGCTGGTGAGAACTGTATCACGGAGCTCAGCTGGGAGTACAAGCTGGTAAGTTGTCTGAGATCAAACTTGACGTCGCCTGTACAGGATGTTGTTGCGGAGCTCAAGACAGTTTAGCTCTCGAAGGAGGAGTGGTAGATCAGGAAGTTGGGTGCGTAAAGTGGGAGGTGGTGTGTCCCCATGTTCAATATGGGTTATGACATGCCTTATGCATTGGTCAGCTCTTTGTTTCGCTGCCAGCTCAGCCTCAGTGAGATGGGGAACGGTTGGCAGACCTCCAAATTGTTCTTCTTGCCCGTAACAGTCAGGCACTGCACTGGGGGACATGGCAAGAACCTCCACCAATACAACACGATCTGTACTCCCCTCTGTCTCAACCTCAGGACTGACACTGTAGATGAGTTGTCTCTCGCAGATTGCTTTCACAACAGACTGATCAACTGCATCGATGTTGTTTGGGTCAGAGAGGTGATCTTGCGTGAACTGTTGGATACGTTCTCTCTCTTTTTGTGACTGCAGATCGTCTGCTAGCACTCTATGCGGTCTGCGGGATAATCCGTCCGCATCTCCGTTCTGCTTTCCTGGCCGATAAAGGAGTTTAAAGGAGAATGTGGACAGAGCAGCAAGCCACCTGTAACTGGTTGCATCAAGTTTTGCGGTGGTCAGGATGTAAGTCAACGGATTACTATCCGTTACAACCGTGAAGTGGTTGCCGTAAAGGAAGTCACTGAACTTTTCGGTGACCGACCACTTGAGCGCCAGAAATTCCAGTTTGTGCGCTGCATAGCGACTCTCGCTTCTGGACAGCCCTCTACTTGCGTAGCCTATGACTCTGTATTGACCTTCGTTCTCCTGATATAACACAGCACCGAGCCCTGTGGTGCTGGCATCGGTGTGCAGTATATAGGGCTTCTGGGGGTCAGCGAAGGCAAGTACAGGGGCTGTGGTGAGGCTTTGGATGACTGCCTCGAAGGCTTGCTGGCAAGCTGACGTCCAACGATCCCCAAAGGGCTCTTTCGGGTGAAAGTATTGATTTCTCTGCTGCTTCGTGTTCTCTGGTTTCGTTTTCTTATGGAGAGGTGGGTAGCCGGAGGTCAGGTTGTGGAGAGGTTTTACAATGCTGGAATAACCTTTAACGAACCTCCGATAGTACCCAGCGAAGCCGAGAAACGACTTCAACTCTCGTAGGGTCTGGGGGACCGGCCATATTTTAAGGGCTGAAATCTTCTCAGGATCAGTCTGAACACCATCTTTGGAGACTACGTGTCCCAGATAGCGAACTGATGGCTGGAAAAAGACACATTTTTCTGGGGATAACTTCAACCCGAACTCTCTGAGACGAGTGAGCACTTTCATGAGTCTCTCTTTGTGCTCCTCAAGAGTTCTGGAGAAGACGATGATGTCATCAAGGAAGACCAATGCATCCTTTAGGTGCATACTCCCCATGCATCGCTCCATTAATCTTTGGAATGTGCTGGGAGCGTTTGTCACTCCCTGTGGCATGCGATTGAACTCCCAAAATCCGAGAGGGCACACGAAGGCCGTCTTTGGTTTGTCTGCCTCTTGAACCTCGATTTGGTAGTAACCCGACTTAAGGTCGAGAACAGAGAACCACTGGGAACCATTTAGGGCTGCGAACATGTCCTCCAGCTTCGGAAGGTTGTAAGCATCTTTTATGGTCTGGAGGTTTAGGCGCCTATAATCGATGCACAATCAGACTTGGCCGTTCTTTTTCCGGACCACTACTATGGGTGATGCAAAAGGCGACTCTGACTCTCTGATAATTCCTGCATCTAGAAGCTCCTGAATGTGTCTCCGGACAGCTTCAATGTCCTGCGGGTGGATTGGTCGGGCACGCAGTTTGAAAGGAGTTTCATCCGAGAGTTTTATGTGGTGTCGCACCTGATCCGTCCGGCCAAAATCCAGGTCATGGTGTGCGAACACATCAGCCATGCTGTTGAGCTGCTGAGTGATGCGCTGCTTCCATTCAGGTGGAATTGGGGAATCACCAAAATTGAATTTTATGATGGGCTCTTGAGATGACTGATGCTCTGTAGGTGTCTGGAAGGGCTGTGCTTGCTTGGTTATGCTGTGCTCCTTTAATAGGATGGTCTGATAAGCACTAACCTCTGCAATAGCGCATTTGGCAGGGATGACAATGTCATGGTCAGACTCGTTGCTTATGACAACTGGCAGTTTATGGGGCCATAACTGGGGGAAATCAACTAGACTTGCTTTTACCAGTAGGCCACCTGGTAGGGGAGATGATGATGGATACTCAATGACGACTGATTTCTCATCATGAAGACCAGTGACATGGGCAACTCCCTCCACTACCACTGTTTCACCGGCTGGTATGACTTGAGGCATCTTGCCTTGCATCCTAACTACTCCCTGGTAGTTGTTGCTTGCCTGCTTCCTCCTTAACTCAATGACTTTGGTGGCGTCGACAAACTGTTCCTTTCTCCTCGGATAATTGACTCGTCTTACCGACGTATTTCTTTCTCCTCTGTTCTGTCACTTCTCTCCAGACCTCCACGGCTGGGTGCTTTAACTTTCTTCTCTTTTCCAACACTAAACTCTTGGGTTTCTCCCTCTACCATGCAGCTGCCTCGCTTCTCCTGCTGAGTTCAGGAAAAAAAGGGAGAATCTTCGCGCCTGCGCTTCACCTGCTAACCGTCAAGCTGAGCAGTGCATTCAAGTGCAATAGGAAAACTGACTTTGCCGATACATATATGAAATAAAAGAAAAGTAACAGTCTTTCTTTGTCCTTTTGATTATACCTAGTTGACTGTGTGTTTTTACACCTGGCTACACATAGAACGATGCGAAGAAAACAGCAGAGGCACTGAAGAAGTCGGGCAGCTGGCTAACTTCATACCGGACTCTGCCCTCAATGTAGACCATCCATTTTGTTGCTGATAGAAAGCTCGCCCCTAGCAAAAAAAAAAAAAAAAAAACTCCAGCATTGTGAGTGGAGTTCAACTCAAGAAGCGGGCAACAAGCGGGCAAGTTTTTAAGCTTCTCTGAAGCTCTTAACTTCTATCAAAATGTATTTGAGCGTAGTGTGAAAATGATACTTAATGATATCTGAGAAGAAAATATTTTAATTTCCTTGAAGAAATACTGAAGAAACCTAATAGTAACCCTAGGTCCACCACTTACTGTATTAACTGGCCGTTGGGTCCAGCAGGTGTGGGTCATTTTTTCCAGTTTATCAAACATTTCCGTACTTTGAAGAGGCTCGTGCTCGTAACTTTGACAGTTGCCGGTAAACGGCTCTATGTGTGTGATATTAATCCACGACTGTCAAGCTTTCAAACAGGAAGTACGAATTGCTGCTGGTGATCAAACCAATGTAAGGTTGTTTTACATCCTTAATCATTCTATCAACACAGATATTTACACTCACAGCCTGGCGTCTTTGCCCAAGAAATCCACTTCCTGATCACCAGCTGGAAGTCATCGCATCCACACACCGTCTTCAGGGGGTGGGTTGGAGGGAGGGCCAGTCCACATAGCCATTGGTCCAGGCAGACACCAACCCTACCGTCAGTCAGAACCAAGACTATCTGGCTGAACCCTTCTAGGTATGTCTTGTTTTGGTTTTAGTTTGTTTTTTTCTGTTAATAAACCTGTTTTTCCTCTGGCACTGTGTGTTGGGCACCACTCCCTTTCTGCCATCCTGACACAAACCCACTCGTACTTGCGTATATTAAACCCGAAACCAGATCTATGATTTAAAAAATTGTCAAATTATTAACAAATTTTTAAGGGCTTTATTTTTGGCTAAAACCCATATCATCAATTCTGCTCTGTGATATCTGTGACATGATATAATGCTCCTTCAAAATAAAATAAACCAGCTGTGGATTAAACTGTTTCATCCATGAATCTGGTTTTATTTAGTCACTTCCTGTCCCGCTACCCTCCCAGCCAGCGTTTAACTTTACTTGTGACTGTACCCATGATGGGTTTTTTTTTTCCCAGTCCCCTCATGTTTTTGCAGGTTACCCCGTTGGACACATGACCCGGTCCGGCACTAAGGTCTTGTCGTCTTGGTCTTCTTCTTGTTGTTTGTGTCCTGCGTGTGTCTCGCGCCGGTAGAAAAAGGGATGTAGGCGAATGCGAATTACTACTTCTATTGTTCTGGTGTATCCGGTGGGACTGGCTTACAGAGCACATAGAGTTGTGGCATGTGAATTGCATCAATTTCTGCAAGCGTTTCGTTCCCATGTTTACGTGATATCTTACTGACCTGTTCCATTTACGTGATATCTTTAAAAAACAAAATACGTTTCATTCTCGTGTGGACATAGCCTGCATCTAATGTTGACCTTCTCGATAACATCTATTTCTTCGCCATACATATTATTCCATGTCATCAATGTTATTGTCTTTAAGTGAAGAATATCGTAGAATCACTTTATTTTGATACCATTGCTATCATGGACAAAACTGTTTTGGGAACTACACTTGCTTCTTAAATATTTGCGATTATTCAGTTTTCAGGAAATACAACAAAGTGTCCTCCTTTTAGCTGTTGGGGAAACGGCCACTCTAGACTGAATACAGGCATCGGTGACATACGTATAGTTTTATCAACAGTAAATACTTACATGTGTTAATACACTTGCTTCTTAAATATTTGCGATTATTCAGTTTTCAGTAAATACAACAAAGTGTCCTCCTTTTAGGTGTTGGGGGAAACGGCCACTCTAGACTGAATACAGGCATCGGTGACATACGTATAGTTTTATCAACAGTAAATACATGTGTTAACACACGATGCAAAGTGCATTGCAGTACTTACTATCTGAAAAAATATGTACTTTCACTATATAAAAACATTAGAAAACGTGTTGCTTATTTTAGGTATGATCAGGTATGCTGCCACAATGAGTCCACTGTTGTTGCTGTGTTATTTCCTACTATGCTTGCACAGAACTGTAAGGTATGCTCCTCCAACAAGTATGCTGATCTGACCAGTCTTTGGGTACAGTGCCTAAAGAAGAGTCAGCTGGCAAATGACACTTAATTTACGTAGTATAATTTAGGGATGTCCTGATCTGATAACAAGATAACAAATCAGGACCAATCACATGATTTCAGACTCAATCGGGATTGGTCATTATGTTCCAGCCAGTGATCAGAAATAATATCTATATTTAAAGGAGAATTGCAATATTTTGGACATTAAGCCCCTTTTCTGAGTTGTCTGCAATGTAATTGAGTCGATTTCACTATTTTGTTTTTTTTTATTATGTTTGTGGCTGTCTCTGATATTTGGATTATTTCGAATACTCTCAAACTGCGTCAGAATGGCTAGCTTTTTGCATGTCTGCAAACATCACCAAAAACACCCTAAACATCTGTTTTATAAAACAACAAACTCACCGAAGTGATTCATGGTCTTCACTGGTAATCCATAACAACTTTTGTTGCGAAAGATGATTTCTGTCGAGTCTTATTTGGCAACTAGCTCATGCTCGAACTACTTTTCTCAGCCACCTCACAACCATATCCATTCGACACATCTCCTCTGCTGTATAATCAGGTTCAAACCTATAACCTTGCCCATCAAATTCAAAATCGAACATTTCCTTTTCCCACTGTTCATGCTCCATTCTTCTGAAAAATGGCAAATTGTTTGTTTGTTTGGGGTTTATTTTGGTATGAGTGACCATATGTCATAGCGCGTCCACCGTTACCTGGCATGGAAGTGACACAACATTATGCGCAGTGAGGGAAGTACGATAAGTTAAGTGACATCATCAGACATAGATGTTTACGCTGTGCTTTTCATTCAAAAATGTGCCCAAACCATAACAATTCCTAACCTTTACTATCAGTAAATTCATGTTTTTATTATTATTACTTAAAAATGTGCCCAAACTATAACAATTCCTAACCCAAACCATAACAATTCCTAACCCTAAACAAAGAAAATATTCTTTGACCTAATCGTCAGTAACTACAAATATGTTCTTCCTGATTCTGGTAGCAGAGTAATATCAATGAGCAATGAGGTTTCAATAAGCAATGAGGTTTCAATAAAAATCAATGGGATTTACAAAATGCCAAATAAGACTTGAAAGAAATCATCTTTCACAATGAAAGTTGTTACGGATGACCAGTGAAGACCACGAATAACTTCAGTGAGTTTGTTGTTTTATAAAACGGATGTTTAGGGTGTTTTTGGGGATGTTTGCAGACATGCAAGAAGCCAGCCATTCTGAAGCAGTTTGAGAGTATTCTAAATAATCCAAATATCAGAGACAGCCACAAACATTAAAAAAACAACAACTGTGAAATCGACTCAATTATATTGCAGACAACTCCGAAAAGGGGCTTAATATCCAAAATACTGCAATTCCCCTTAAACTCACTGGCTGCTATTGAGCCCAATAGATAAATGTATAGACATATCAATGACATTTTTTAATGGCAGAGGCTGAGGGGAGATCTGGCGAAGCGCATCAGTGAAAATCAGACTTGTGACAGAAAACTTTGTTTTCTGTACTGTACTTTGATGGGCTCTTTCAAGACGATTTACTCCCAATACCACAGTCTCTCTTCCATCACCTTCACCAGACATGGAGGACTGAGGCCTTGGCCTGGTACCAGCCACTCTGGCGCTTCTGCTGTTTGGATGAACGGTTCCTCAAGATAACGGATAACGGTTCCTCATCTTGGCGCCATGTCCACCATGCTGCCCTATCAAAACAAAGTTCTACCCTGAGCAAAGATGAGAGAGAGAGAGAGAGAGAGAGAGAGAGGCAGCAGAAGGACTACAGTCTGTTTACATGCACTTCAAAGTTCAGCTTTTGGCAGTTGTTGAGCTTAGGACTGAACTGGAGTTTCTGAGAAACCTCAGTTTACATGAGACCGAACATTACTCCCAGACACTAGGTGATACTACACACCCTTTCACATTAGCATTCTTCCAGTTGATGCCATAGAAGAAGAACAATCAGTAAACAAAAGTATCAGATTTGAAGCAGACATAGTAGAAGGAGGACAACAACACCCAGAGAAGACATGGACCACAACCAGGCAGCAGCTCAGTATATTTGGTACAAACTGTACAAATTCTCCTTTATTACAGTAATGTACATGTTGTCATGGTGACTCTGGTCACTTCCTTAGGGGGACACGTACAGGCCAGTCAGCTGTCAGTCAGCTGAGAGTTAAGGTTGGCAGTGTTTACATGCGTGGAGAAACTCAATTAGACCCACATTATCTGACTTGGTTTGTCCAACTTCTAAAACTCCAGTTCAATTTAATTATATTCTGACTAAGGTGTATACATGACTATAACACATTGATTTTAGCTGCACTAAGGGAATAATTTGAATTTCTCTAAGTGAGTACTGACTGATTCACTACAAAGCATCAGTCTAAAGAGATGAGCCTTAAGAGCATGACACTTTACTAACAGTTTGGTCACCGCTAGCAATTGTGGACCCCATTAAAGGTAAACATTGTGGGCCCTTCATAAAGTGTCTATGATTGGATGGTGTTTTTTTCAGGTGTGTGTGTGTGTGTGTGTGTGTGTGTGTGTGTGTGTGTGTGTGTGTGTGTGTGTGTGTGTGTGTGTGTGTG
>JAPTYR010107633.1:0-11247 GCA_029814505.1 Siphamia roseigaster | reverse complement strand
TCCACATGCATGCGCCTCAAATGGCTGCGTCCAGTTTGTGGCCTAGGGAGCCACAACGAATTGCAATTTCATTTGCGAAGTCCTTGTGGTGTATGCAAATGACAAAGTTTCATTCATTCATTCATTCAAAAACAAAACACAGACTTACACAAAACAAGACCTTTTAAGACCAGTCAGAGTCTGTGGTATGAGATGAATGTCCAGGTTATTGCAGAACTGAAGATGGTGGTGTGTAAACCCCAAAGATGATAATAATAGACAATAACCCTGAGCCAGTGACTGTGGGTGCAGCATATAAATCACGCCCTTATTACTAATCACCCACAGCCGCACGGTGCGGGTCAGGTGCTACAGATGGGAAGGAGGTGACAGCAGATCATGACATACATCCCTAATTGAAAGACATCTGCACCGTAACAATGTAAATACATTTAGTGCAATTAAACATTATAGAGTTAAGCTGAATTTATACGTCTGCCTTGCAGCGACGGCATAGCTACACCGTAGCACACCCTACGGCGTAGCTTGACGTGCACCTCCAAAAAAATCCTGAATACATGTCGTAAATGTCAAGGACTGTGATAGGTCCACTCTGAACATAGTTTCTGGTTCAGTCGCTTCTCTGGGCAACAGAACATTTCTTGTGAACCTAGAGAAATGGACCAAGCCGAAGAAAGAATTATTGAGGACATGCGTAGGTACGACCACCTCTACAACTCAAGGCATTATACAGACTCCCAAATCACAATTTGTGGTGGAACACATCACAAAACATCGGGCTGTCTGACCGGAAGAATACCAAAGAATCTGACAAGAGCCCCCAAAACCACAGACACAGATACAATCCCCTAGTGGCTTGGTGGTGAATTACAGAGTAATGCATTCTCTCGACGCAGAACTATGAATGCTCAATGACGGCGTAGGGTCTATGCTGTAGCAACGCAAGACAGAAGTATGAACTTGGCTTTACTCTGCGTGTCAACAAAAACACACTGTTTGAGCTTCCCCGCAGTTATCTTCTTGAAGACATTCCACTGCTGCGCCTCATACCTTTATTACTATAACATCTGTCACTGATGATAGGTTAGCATTCTGCGCTGAGCCCTGGAAGTTTCCTGTCCATCCAGAAGAGCATCACATTCCCTCCCAGTTGGTGGTACAATGTTCGGTTCAATTTTAATTCAATTCAATTTTATTTGCAGAGCCCTAAATCACAACAAGGTTGCCTCAAAGGGCTTTACAGAGTTAATTTACAAAACAGTCAATGAAAAAAATACAGAAATGACAAAAACAAAAATTGTCCGAAGCATCCCATGTCCTTAGACCCTCCATCGCGGTAGGAACAACTCCAAAACCCAGTGGGAAAAAAGAGAAACCTTGGGGAGAACCACAATGTGGACAGATCCTACTCCCAAGGACGGACAGGCTATAGGTGAACATCCAAATGTAAATACAGTCTGTGAGGATGGAAGGTGGGCAGGGTCATGTTCCAGGACTGCAGGCCAGGACAGGATGCAGCTGAGCCATTGAAGATCCCGTCGTCCATGGTTCCCCAAGCAGCCAGCACTGAAAAAGACACCACTCCCCCCAGAGGAGGGAGTGGGGAAAGGAGACAAGAATCAGAATCAGAATGTTAAAAGAATCAGAATGTTTTGACATTAACAGAAAAAGGAGAAGAGAAATACCTTTCATATGTGAAGTACTAACTGCATGTAACCTCCTGAAAGCAGCAGAGGAACGTTAAGGTGAAAGGTTTCTCATTAATTTATGTAGGAGAGTTCCTGGAGCTTCAGAAGCCATTGATCATCAGAACTGCTACAGACCACACACGTTACCTGTACAGGAATGTCCATGCTCCCCCACAGGGAAACCTTTGTCCCATAATAAGCCAGTGTTTCATCTTTTCTTGGCCAAATCAGTAAAGTTCACCTGTTGTGATTCTGCTATTGCCGCGTGGATGGTGGACGGAGGCAAGTCATCGGTTGTCTGCTGGAGAACTCTGTGGTTTTAGAGAAAGTCCACTGTAATAGAAAAGCACCTCCATGTTTATGAGGAAACTGCACCTCCAGAAGAAAGCAACAGCCGTACCCTTCATTTCCACCGCATCCGTCAGGGCTTACGGCAGCAGCTGAGCTGCCGGCGAAGTCTGCAGTAATGACCGCAACAACTCACGAGACCTTGCAAAGTCCCACCAGTTCTCACGATCATTGCCATCAGAGTAGTGAAATAGTAGTAGTGAAAACAAATCTCAGCATCATCTATTGTTTCCTTGGCTGAGCAAGGCATCAGATCTGTGAGTTTAGTGTTTGTACAATGGGTCATTTTTTAACATCCTTGTGATATTTATTGAACAGTTTATGAATAAAATAGTTTTGATTTTCCTCCTGTAATGTCTTATAGTGTATAGTATAGTACTTATGCAAATAATTTTACCACACTTAATATTTTACGCAAAATAATAAATAAATTATATGGTAAATCAATAAAATAAAGATGTTTTCAAAGTAAATAGTCAAAGTAAATAGTAGCGGTGTGTGTTTGGGATCTGAGAAACTACTGTCATTTATTTGAAAAAGTATGAATAAAATTTTTTGTCCATTTCTTGTCTGCCCCTCACCCCATGCTTCACTCAGGGTTACCATGGCAACGTTCACACCTACAAGCTACGTAGACAGTAGAACAACCACCTTCTTTTATTTTGAAAAGTAACTGGATGTTTTATTTTGGAATACTGTTGTTAACATCCGCTGCCGCTTGGGCTGCGCTGAGCTGAATTTGTGTCTCCTTATGGCATCTGGCAAAAATAGCAAATTGCGTATTTGCTGCAGCTCTGTTACGGCTACCGCAAGCGTGCTGCGGTGCTCGCCGCACTCAGTGGAAATGCTCTCATTGATTATAGTGTGACCTATTTGACCCCATTGACACCGAACTGCTATTGTAAAACAATAACATGCAAATTCACAATAAAAAAAATGCCAACAGTATTTTATTAATTTCACTGATACAATTTAGTTTTACACCAGATTAGTAAATTATATTTAACGCAAAGATTTACTGGCAGCTGGCACTAAACAGCAGTGGGAGGGTGCAAGAGAATCTGAATATGTGTGCAGAGCCAAATTTGTAATAGTCACCCTCCTTTTCAGAACACACTTGAACCCTTGAACCTCATGTGAAAAACTGCACCAAATCCACTTGACCACCAGCTACAGTTTCATGATTCATTATCTCTGCAGCTGAATAGCCAAGTCATGTTTGGCCTCATACAACATTAAATCAGACAGAGTTGGCTTGTGACTAAAGGGTTTCTGGTTCAATTCCCTGGACTGGCATTGAGTGGTTGTTTGGTGTGCCCTTGAGCAAGGCACTTAACCCCCCCCCCAATGTGCTCCCCGTGTGGGATATGGAAAACCCATTTCTCCCAGTATGCAGTGTGTGATGCATGATCTAGTGATGGGGAGAAGACCAATTTCAGACTTAAACATATCTGAACAAAACACAGAGGTGGAGACAACTAAATGGAGGTGCAATAACTCACTTACCTGTGCCACTTACAGAAGTTTGATTCTGGAGTCTTAAAATCATCTATAGCTCACTTAAGGCCTACTGGCAACCCAATGGAAACCATCACAAATAAAACTAGAAAAGCACTCAGAGAGCACAGACCTCCACCAACTGTTCACATGTGGGATTTGAACCCGGGACCTCCTGTCTACTAGACGAGCGCTTAACCAACTGAGCCACAGCACCACGAGGATACATCCAGTTTTTTCATTATATACACTTCAGATGAAAATCATAAGAAACCAATCATTGCTATTCCCCATTGACCGCAATGTTAACAAAAATTTCAAAGTGATCCAGAATCCAGGATTCCTTCCGGATCATCACCAAAATCCAATCGATTGGTCCTTGTATCATTCCCAAGCTATCCTGAAAATTTCATCGAAATCCGTCCATAACTGTTTAAGTTATTTTGTACACAGACAGACACACAAACAGACAAACAACATAAACGCCGACAAAAACATAACCTCCTTGGAGGTAATAACCACATGATTACAGTGGCTGCCACTGGGAGAAGCTGTAAATCAGTGTAATCTCACACACTTGTAGAGCAGAGCTGTCACCCAACAAATAATCACTCTTGCCATTTCCCAGTGGTGGGCTTTAAGGGTCTTCACTGACCAAAATATCACTATCTGCTTCTGTGTTCAGACCAGAGTGGAGCCCCTGCGGAGAGTTAAATGGCAAAACACACCGTACCCTTTCATTCTGTGCTTCACTGAGCATTGGTCATGAGCTGGAAACAAACCTCAAATACTACCTTTATATGTGCTGACCTGCATGAATTATCGTTACGTTTGTGAGTGTACTTCATGCATATATGTATGTGTGCACAAAGCATTGCCAGACACAGTAGCCACAACCATCTGTCTTGTACTTGCCAGGTGCTGCCAGCTCAAAGTGGTCTATTTGGATCCTGACTTATCCAGGCTATTTTTGTTCGGCCCCAACTGGGCTTTTTAAGAGGCCTACTTACTTCTGCCATGTGGTATTTATTAAAGAAGGGCCAGCATATGTAGTGTCCACCCTGTTTTTGTCACACTGTAATACATACTATACCACTGTCATCTTTTATTTTGCCTTCCCACCATCACAGACCAGAGCTCCTCGGGTTTCCATAGTGACGGGGTCATCTGACCAGAGCACTGAGTTTGCTGTGGTGCTTTTGATGGTCAACAGGCTGCGGCTCAGACATGTATAGAAGCAGAAAATCCAATCCAAAGTCATATTTTGCTTGTGACGTGGATTTTATGAGTGAAGAAAGTCAAAAATATCAAAAATATATAATCATGAATGTGTCTGTTCCAGTGCTGGTATCCCACAATTCATTTCACATCAGAAAAAGAGGACAGAGTTTGCAATAAAAGTGACTGTTTCAGCATTGTAGTTCTGATAATAGAAATTAGGGTGTACAAGCCAAAACCAATTTGTTTATTTAAATGAGATATATGAATCTTTTTTTTTTATTTTCTGCTCCTCTGTCCTGTGTGGAATTTGGCAGCTCTGGGCGGCTCCCTCCCTCAGCCCTCGACTCAGACCAAGTATTGTGTGTGTGTGTGTGTGTGTGTGTGTGTGTGTGTGTGTGTGTGTGGGTATGTGCGTATGTGCGTGTGTGTGTGTGTGTGACTCAGTTTGGCACTCGTAGTGTGAGAGTGTCAGTGCTTCAGTGTGTGTCTTGCTGTCAGGAGAAAAGACTTCTGTTTTCAAACCAGGATCAAGAAAATCAATAGTAACTTCTGTTTTACTAACAAGGAGCAACACGATTATTTAGGTAAGTGATGGTTAGGACGTCTACTTTTGTTAGTAGTGACATTTTGTCAGTTTGCGCAGGTGGTAAATGAATAATTTGTTTGGACTCAAGCCATACCTTTGTCAGTTTGACTATTAGACGATCCTGAATAAGAGGAGGGTGCTTGAACCTACTAAACCATTGACTTTAAATTGAGGAATGTAATATTTGGTAGAGTATAATGTACTTTACTTGTGTTTTTAGTGAGTTGTAATGTGTTTTTAACAGCTCAGTGTGGCTATATGTGTGTCAGTTCTGTTTTGCTGAATGAATGAGCCTGTTGCATAAAGTTATATAGTTTGCCTCTCACCTGTTTTAATTATGGTGATGTGTTTTGTGTAATTTTAACATGTGAGTGTGTATATATGTGTGCATATATATGTGTATGTGAGGACATCCCTATGACCGCAGTGGTGTTTGTAGCTCAGCTGCTGCACATGTCTGTCACTAAATCAGTTGGGTCTCTCTGTGTTTCTTAAATGCATGCCCAGTTCAGCTTCTGCACTGACAGACACTTTATACTTAACTCTGTTCAATGAAACAGTAAGCACAGTAGTCGCCTTGACAGCACTGACGAAGAAATTTTGTAATGTCTGTTGATGGACAGCCTAATATAGCCCTCCCACCTCCTGACTTCAAATTCCTGGTGGAAAAATGCTCTTCATTGCTTCCGGTCAGACCTCTGACTGCCATGTACAGCTGTCAGCGGTCCAGAATATTCCAGCCAGTGACCTTTGACCCCGAGTCTATGCCCCACTTATCAGAGATCCATCAACCAATGGCTCCCGCTTCTTTATTTCTGCATATTTCATCTTTAATGAAGAGGAAAACTTAAAGTGGAATCAGTGTCAAACCTAGGATGTGATACTTCCTCCATAGTCCAGATGACAACACTCAGTATAAGGGTCATTTAAAATAATTTGGCTCATTTAAGTCATATTATAGATCATTCCTAATTATCCCAAAAAATTCCCAGCATAAGATGATTCTTTTTATTTTATTTTACTTAATTTTTTACTAAACTGAACGACAGAAAACAATATACTTCATCGCAGTTTGCTAAGAGAAGTGACATTAAACCATTCTCCATGATATTCACATGAAAGATCTTGCTGTTGATACTATGTTCATTTACTAAATGTAATATTTGACACCAGGAGGGTTATGTAAGTTTAGTAAAGAAAAATATATTTACTTAAAAACCTATATTATGTAGGAGTTGGAGGAGTTTATCATTAATAAGATTTATGTGAAAGAAACACTTTTTACAATTGTAGACCAAGTCTTCTATCCATCCATCCATCCATCCATCCATCCATCCATCCATCCATCCATCCATCCATCCATCCATCCATCCATCCATCCATCTATCCACTGAGGTGGGTGGGGAGTGGAGCCTATTTTGTCCACTTACGGTGAAGACATGGTACACTGTGGATTTATTGCCAGTATGTTATAGATGTGATACATATACAATAGATGAGTAACCATTCATACTCACATCTACACATACAGGCAAATTCAACTGACCATTTAGCCCAGGGATCACCAATCCCGGTCCTTGAGCCCCAGTATCCTGTATATTTTAGATGTTTCCCTCTTCTTCCAGATTCTGCAGAGCTTGATGATAGGTTGAATCAGGTGTGTTGGAAGAAAGATGCATCTAAAACATGCAGGATACCGGCCCTCAAAGACCAGGATTGGTGATCTCATGTCTTAACCTATAATGTGCATGTCTCTGAAGGGTGGGAGGAACCTACTTGGAGAATATGCATACTGCATGCAGAAAAGCCTATCCTGGGTCTAGTCTACACAAAAATCAACTGAAGAGGAAGAGGAAGCTAGGACTGTCTGCACTGATTGCTTTACATTAAAAAAAAAAGAAAAATCAAATACAAAATAAATTTTGTGTCTGAGAAACATAATCATGTCCATTTTTAGCAGGTTAAATTGTCCTTGGTATTGAGGTTTTACGTTGGGACGTTCTGGTATATCCTACATTTTAGCCTTATTAGCTTATTATACCAATATTCATACAATTACATAACTGGAGGGCAGGTAAATCATGCATTATGTGCAATTATGTAAAATTACTGTAATAGGGACTGTGGTAGGGTAGAAATATTTTGCAGCTATAGTGAGGCTGTACTTGCAGACCTTTCACTGAGGCTTATAGACCTTCATTCATTGTTGGTTTCAGTCAGCATTCATGGGAAAGAGGAAACCCAATCTGCTTTCCATCTTGTGTTTGCATGAATTAGGAGATTTCTCTGTCGTGGGTAATAAAACCAACATTGCTTGCTATAGAGTTTGGGCAGTTTCAGTTGACCTCTATTGTACTTTGTAATTAGGGATAAAGACAGCCTAGATGCCGCTCTGCTTGTCCAGTTGCACTTTGGTTGACTTTTGTGGTCGGTAGCTTGGAAACTGAAACAGTAGGAGCAAACTGGTAAGAACAAACAGAAACAAAGATTTAGATGAAGTCTACACACACCTGGTCTGTAGTGAATTAAATCCAATTCTGATGGGTCTTTTGGTGTTAAGTGTGTCCGCCCACTGCTTTCATTTTTAAGCTCTATTGAGGTTATTATCCTATGAACCCCTCCTCCTTTCTTTTTCTCCTTCTGTGCTCTGGCCTCCACTCGTTTTGGGTTTGTGGTGAAACTGAGCTTTGCTTCATAAAATTTTCCATCAACAGCAGCAAATAACAACAGGGTCAGACGAGGAGAGTGTGGCCCTCAGCACGCATTTTCAGAGGCCGGGGCAACAGGCTCTGGTTTGGCCTCTCCCCGTGGAATGCTCTTTTCATCCCTATGTGACGAGTTTAGCGTGAAGTGCACCCTGAGAACGGGATACTCCTCCTGTTGCTATCACAGGCATCATCTGGCCTCAATTGCTTCGAATTGCTTTCTCACATGCTATCTTTATTCAGAGAGATGGTGATGTTGTTGATGGTGGGATGTTTAGTCACCACCTGGGCTTGGGCTTGTGTGATGAGCGAAGAAATGAGGAGTTACCAAGAACATCATTTCCTCAGATACTTCATGTGCATGTGCTGAATAGCTGTGTTTCATAATGGTATTGTATTAAGAGGAAATGGGTGGTTAAGGCCACTTTCTGCCAAGAAATGTCTTCCCTCACCCTGCTTCCCCTCCAAATGAGGCTATTGATGGTTGAGTTCCTTCTCCTCCTAGACTGTATATGACTCAACAAAGTCCCCACTCCTCCAATGTAAGAAATGCTACAAGCTCCCTCACCACGTTCAGCACATTCCACAGAAATGGAGAGGGGATTAAATAAACATTACCGTCTGTCTCTAAATGAGTTTACTCAGTAATTATCCATAATGGTGGATCATTAAGGTTGATTAATAAGGGGGTTTATTGCTCTGCTTGTTAGGAATGGTCTGTTCTTCCGAGTTTAACTTCAGTCAACCCTCAGAGGAGCACGAAGCGATGAGTCCTGTGCCCTGCTCTGTGTTTCATCAAATTGTGCCCAAACAGATTTACATTTCCATTGCTTTACTCCTACTGTGCAGATGTCTGTGTTTCAGATTCAGCGGGGAAAGCCTGGTAAAACTATGAGACGTGCTCAGAATGGAAAAGTACTTGAAAGGTTTTAATAGAAAAAAAACAAAACTGTGACTTATAGGTCAGAGTCAAATGATTGAAACACAACTCTTTTTGCATTACAGTTCACATGTTACCGTATGGAAGTGCTGTATTTTCTTCTGTTGAGATCTGGACAGATTCAGGCCAATGTGTGGAAAACATATCCCTCTGCTTTTTGTAAAAGTTACACACTTACACAAAACACACAACTCCAGTATACCTCCAACAGCCGTAGCATCCCCCATCCTGAAACCATAGTCATTAGTTAAATGATGTCATGTGTTACAATAAACCCCTTCCTCTATGTGTTTAATTTACCAGTGCTCAGAAATGATTTTCCTACACTGAGAGGGATTTGTATTGCACAGCCCACATGTGATCGAACTCAGAGCATATGGTTGCAAATTCTAAAGTGGCCCATTCTGATTAATACAGTGAGTGACTTAAAAGAAAGTCGTGAGGTTTTTACCAACAAAAGAAACCTGAGTTTCCCAAGCAAATTCACAGCAGACATGGCAGTCACCCAAACGAGTTGTTTTCCCTTTTCCCCTGTCTGGCTGTAATCCGGGAAAATGGATTTCAAAACCACACAGACATATTGGTTTGCTCAAACAATAAACTTTTTAAATCTGAATCTCTGGCTGCTGTCAGTTTTGTACCAAAGAATTTGGCCCCTGTCATATAACAAAGTCGAGTTATATATGATCCCTGTTGTCTCATCCTTTCTCTGTCTGGATCATGTGTTTGATGCTCATACAGCTGCTCGGCTGGTTCAAGTGTGGCAGATGAGTCTTGGACTCCACTGCCTCCAGGCCTGACAGGCCAGTGGATAAAGTCTCCCTGCTCGTGCCATGAACAGCTCTTCATTAGTCTCATGTCACAGTCTGTTTCCTATCATTTAACACACCGGCGTCTGGCTGAGCAATAGAGCCGGCCAAGTTTCCATAGTTTCACTTCGTCAAGGCGATAAGGCAGAGGAATTGCCCTGTGAAGTCTATTGTATTGGGGAGGGGGAGAAAGCAGAAACAGAGCGACAAGCCTCTGCATTGCTCTATCTGTCACCGCCACTGATGAACGGCGCAGTGGGATCTGTCTAAATTATGACACAGCATATAATTTTTCCTGTCTGGCCTGGCCTGACTCATCATGTTCATGCACCTCCTGTTCCGGTACTTAACATTCATTCACATTCTGTCTGACTCTCTGCACCCACACCCACTCTGTCAGGTGTAAATCCTCAAGTATGAAGAGTCGTCTGAATATCATGGCTGATGGAGTGGTTTGTGGAACAGGCATTGACCTGCTTGACTGACGCAGCAGAGTGTAAAATCAAGTAATGATCATGCAGACGGATGTTAGGAAGTTTTATCCAGATCTCCAAGTCAGCTGACATGTCCTCAGGTCAGAGCTGTGGATGGACAGAACAGCTGGTCCTTTTAGGCATTTTTGGGAATTCCTGACCCTCCCCCTGTTAATGAGGAGGTCGGGAGGTGAACGAGACATATATTCTCTTTTTTAGGGTAATGATGTGCTGCAGTGTCAGTGGGGGTGTTAAACAGATGTGTCATAATGTGCTTAAAAACCCATTTAACTGATAAATGAGTCCAACATTTCTGTGAGTATCTTTGGAATCTGACCATGTCTGTTTGATCATGTTTTTGATGTGGGAACTGTGTTGGAGGGGGTCCACTTTAGTCATAACCCCAAAGAGCTGGTTGTGCTGGGAATCTCATTCCTGCTGGGGCCAGTGACAGAAATATTTAGATACTTTAGGAAACATTCACAGTCAAAGCTCTACATCTAAACCTTATATGAAGGATATAGGTATATGAGTAGTATCAGCATCAGTATGTAAAGTCTAAAATACATGGTCACATCACCAGCACATATGATTATTTAACACTAGCGAACACTATTTCTAAATTTGTGTTGTTACTGCTGCAGATAAAGGGGAGTACAAGAGATACTGTGAAGAACTCATGAATGAGTGTAAAAAGTTTGTCAAAATGTGACCCCAGTTGTACAGGCTGCATGGATGTAGGCATTAGGCAACCAAGACAGTTAAGGCATCACTTAGAAATAGAATTAGTTATTGACCGTGGTCCACATCCAAAATTCTACCACTATAAAAGTAGTGAAACTTACCCAAATTTGAGTTGCTAATAAGGAAATATAAGTCAAAAGTACAGGATGGCTGTAGTTTTGATGATAAACTTTTGGATCCCTGTTTGAACATTAGTATACATTCAGTTTTCAGATTTCTCCCAAGTTTTATATATA
>JAPTYR010107551.1:0-11249 GCA_029814505.1 Siphamia roseigaster | reverse complement strand
GGGTGCGACAGTTCCAGCTGCGGGGAAAGCCAAAAGCAAAATACCTGATCCGTTTGCGAGGAAGCAGGAAAGGGGCCTCCACTTTGAAGGTCCTAGCCACCACAAAACCCAGCAACAAGCAGCCGTTCCCTTCACTTCCAGAGGATACTCGCATCAAGGCCTTCGACAAGCTGCGCACCTGCTCCTCCGTCACCGTGGCCTGGCTGGGCACGCAGGATCGCAACAAATACTGCATTTATCGAAAGGAGGTGGCTGACAATTATGGTGAGGAACAACGACGCAGGGAACAAAACCAGTGTGCTGGACCAGAGACCCGCAGGAAGTCAGAAAAGGTCCTGTGCAAGTATTTCCACAGCCCGAACCTGCAGAAAGCTGTGACAACAGAGACCATCACAGGTCTGGAGCCAGGCAAGACCTACCTGCTGGATGTTTATGTGGTGGGACACAGTGGTCACTCAGTGAAATATCAGAGCAAACTGGTGAAAACAAGGAAATACTGTTAAATGACTCTGCAAAGAATAAATCTATTATAAATATATATATTAAATAAGTTTATTTAACTCTAAGTGATATTCTACTAAGGAGTGTATACAGACTGACTACTCACACAGCTGATGGGCCTGTGGCAGTGACTGAACTGTTTGTAGAGAGAGATATCAACCTGTATATTTATGTTTACATTTCATTGTGGCACGTCTGGGTGGCCCATAGTGTGAGGTGCTTTGTTACCAGACTTGTCGTCTTGACATCATGTTGCCACTGGGGAGGCAGAACTTCAAAGAAGATCATCTTTCATCGTGTATGTTTCTTTGTTGCTGCATGACATTTGCTTTTGTCCGTCATATTTGTCTGTTCCTTCAGTTTCAAATCACGTTGGCCGGAGGGGATACAGTAGCTACCTTCTTTGTATAGATCTCTCAATGCATATTTTCTTCATGTTTTAGGAGAATTTAAATTATTTTATACTTTTTATCTCTTTTTTTGATTGTCTGTTTTTATTGATGACAATAGTAACTGTTACAAGAAAATTCCAGGAAGTTTTTTTGAGGAAGTTGTCATAGTTCAGACATTCCCCTATGTATCTCAGCCAGTGTTTGATCTAGAGCCCACCTGTAAATGTGTTCTGTGCTGGAGATCTGTGTTATTATCACTGTATCGCTGTGTGTGTCACATGTACAGAGTTGTCCTGCCAATATTCATGTACATAAACACTAAATATAGAACAAGTAATCCCTGTGTCACCCTGGGTGTCATGTTCTTTTGCCAAGCAGTTAACATCACAATCATGCTGCAAGTTGAAAGAGCACTCTACGTATTGTATTTATGGATTCAGACACCTAAATTAGAGCTGCATAAGCAGAACTCGGTACTTGGAGTGGTTTTAAATGACAACTTGATCCCAGTTGAGACTTTGAGTATAATTTACTTGCTGGAATTATTATTTTTGTGTGTGTGTATGTATATATATGCACGCACGCACGCACGCACGCACGCACGCACGCACGCACGCACACACCATTTCTTAAATTCTTTAATGTTCTCTCTTTTGGTACCAAAGCTCCAAATGAAAATCTGGTTTTATTCTTATTTCAATTGATTTTTGCAGATGGACAGTTAAAATATGTCAGTGTATCTTAGCATATATAATGTATGTGTTTCAACCATTTATATATCTTATGTTGTACTGTTTATATTTTCTGCTCTGAAACTTGACCTACCTTTCAGAGTCAAAAATGCATGTTTTAACTCTTTATAGTCTTGAGTATACAGACCATCTGTTTCACATGGTCCCCTTAAAATCCTTTTCTTTTTTGTATATAAGTGACTCTATAATGTGTTTATGCTCTGTTGCCTAACCGATCTCAGTGATGAAATACAAATGTGGTTACAAGGGATGTTACTAATCAGGGAATTTGCATTTTGTATATGTTAGATGTATGAGATCAGATACTATATAACAATGGGCTGGAGATTGTGATAATAGTCAGATGTTAGATTAGATTTAACATTTCTGGGGGCCATAATACTGAAATAATGTTACTTATATCAGTTGTTTTTAAAAACATACACTGATCCATTTTGTTGGATCAGCTTAACTCCTGAATCTTGATGCAGCAAAGTTACATCAATGTACATCTTCAGGTTAAAGGTTCATTGTATAAGATTGACTTATGCTTGTACTCACGTGATGTTGATGTTTCGTGTTAGCTAAATACATTCACTTCTGTACATCCATAACAACAGCCACTTCCAAGTTCTTCTGTGTCTCTCTTCTGCACTTCTACAGTAACAACAATGTGCATCGTTAGCTACGTCAATAGCTAACATTAACAGAAGATCAGCTCACACACACTCAAATTACACTGTAAATGGAGAGAAAAGAGGTACTGAAGAAGCTGGGAAGTGTGTTTCTGGCATTCAGGCTTTATAGCTTCATATTAAGGCTGATTTTGATATAGAAACTCAAGATGGACTATGAGCAAAAAAAAGTAGACTCAGACAAATGTCATATAAGCGCAAGAAAAAATCTTCAATATTCAAGATTAAGATAGGTTTATTTGTCACATGCACAGTTATACATAGTACAATATACAGTGAAATGTGGTTTTATACCTCCATCCTTTAAGAATAAGAAGAATAAGTAAAATATTTATAAATAGAATAAAATAAAGTATAAAATAAAGAGAATAAAATCGAAAGGAAGTCTTAAGAGTTTAAATACGCTAAAGGTAAAATAAATAATTTAAAAGAAAAAGTAACAGTAGTGTATTGGTATATTTACATGTGCAAAAAGGGGGAGTGATAAGTGTCTGTTTATTTAGTGCTCAGAGTTGAGCAAGCAGACAGCCAGGGGAAATATTACACCTTTCATGGGACAATGTTTTATTTTCCTTTAACATAAATCACTCATAGTGGCAAATTGAGTTGACAAAGCCAAATGTCAGTCTTTTACAGTGAACCTTTTTCCAATCCAGAAGCGACCACAACTCAAACGAAAAATTCAGAACAGGCCACCATCACAAGAACAAATTTTCTGCTCTTCCGACTCTCATTTTCTTAGAGCATACACTTCAAGTATCCTCTTAAAAATTCAAGTCATGCTCAGAGTTTGGGAAACTTTGTGAATTTGGGTGAACTGAACCACTATTTAACCATTAGACAGAGCTAACCACAAGTAAGCAAAGAGAAAAGCCAGACACCCATCACTACATGAATCCACACATTCCAATTAAGCATAGTCTCAGGTGAATGGAAACGCTCCCTCTGTTGTGGCCAAGAAAAACAGCTGTTGCTCGTGAATTGCCATGTTTCCATCATGACCCTGATTCTGGGTAGCTAAACTCCGATCCATCGCCACAGTTCACTGTCGATCAGGCACTGCTGGTCAGAGGAAATACAGGGAGTCTCCACCTGGCTTCCATTAACCTACCGTTGCCCTGGAATAATGTGGAGGAAAACTCTGGAAGCGTCATGGATATCCCTGTAAACTGCCACCAATAAAGATCTGCTCAAATGTTATCTTGCATGTGTGAATACGATCTGTGAAGTCCTATTTAGAGAACCCATAGCCTTCTGGTCAACTCAATAGGTCTGGGATGGAAAGAAAGAGCACAGACATGACTATTTTGCCAGATCGCCTCACAAATACACCCGCAAACATACATATACAGAGAAGCCTCTATCCGAGAGCTAACCATCTCCAGGGCTGTCTATGTTTATTTTTTGCGTGGTAATGAGGGCAGAGCTTTGATGTAAGGGTTTTGTATATATGTGTGCACATGGAGCAGAGTAAGGAGTGGAGACAGACATGTAGTGCTCGGGTAAGTGGTGGCATAATCACAGCAGTGCACGGAAGACCTGGCTCCGATTCCTGGTTTGGTTAGTTTGACTTGCCACTTGATTAGACTTGAGTTTGATGTGGTGGAAGTTGTCATTTGAGACCTGAGTAGATAAAGCCAAAACATGCTGTTGGTGACACCTAAACTAAACCGAGACTATGACTGGTCTGTAGAAAATGTTGTACACACGTTCCACCTTATTATATGATGACAAGGTACAGTTTAAGTCAATACCGCAACTAGAAGAAAACTTTCAGGCAGGTTTTCTTTTCTCTAAAGTATGTCTCCCGTGATGTTGACATTATTCACAGCCTAAATATCCATTGGGACATGCAACAATCAAAGGTCAACAGCACTTTTATTGATTCCCTAGATCACTATTCTCCAAACTTTTACGAGTTACACACTTTAAAAAGAAAAAATATTGTCACGCTTCACAACAGGCATAAGATATAAATAAATAAGAAGGCTAAAAGGAAGTGAGTGTGTGTACTTGCATTTTTACATCCATTTTTGCAGCATTTTTTTTCTTTAGCCAGGGCTACTGGTCTAACTTGATTAGCAAAGTAATATAAATGAGACAAAATTGAATGCATTCGGACAGAATAAACAGGCTCTTCAGTGAAACAATCCAAATCTACATAAGCCTTTTATATTACAGGTTCAATTTTAGCGCAATTTCCGAAAGAATACACATTTTGCACAAACATACCTCCTCCTGAATTCTCCTCAAAATGCTTGACAGAATCTCACTTGAACACTCAGGTAAAGGTCTGTCGTGATCCACCTGTGGATCACGACACATACTTTGGAAAATAAAAGGCTGTAAAATACCAGTAGCATCGCCAACCCCTAAATGGTTTACGAGGAACAAGCCCAAATCAAGAGGTCACGCTACGACTTAAAGATAAGTCTGCACATCCGTGTCAGATCGACGTAGTGTTGAATATGATGTACTGCCGGTGTTTTTGTCAAGACAGCAGAGTCAGTAAAACACTGAGTCTGTTAAATGAGACGCTAATAAAGCTCAGTCGGTTATATTTTTGCCGTCATTGAGCAAAAATTCCATAATAAGCTTGCAGCATAATATGTAATTCAAGTGGTTTAGAGGGAAACAAATCCTCTGCACCTCCTCTTGATGGAAGACTTTAGCAATTACAGGTCTTTTTAGAGAAGAGGATATAAAACCAGGTGCTTGACAGCTATAATGATCTCCATCACTACTGGGCAGATCCTGTGGTTTGTCAAAGAGGCAACATGGCAGCTTCCCTGCTTCTAATAACTTGGTTTTATTTCCATTGGTGGTCCGTGTAGCATTGTGTCATTTATTTCTATTCAATGATATGTTTAGGACAGAGAAGAGGGAGATTTGCTAGTTCTGGTGCTTTTTCCCCTGATTATTGCAGCTTTCAGAATCTAGATTTTAACTATCCATAATATACTAGTGACATCTCCAAAACACAAATCACATAGTTGCTAGTTTTGGTTACCCTCATTGTTTAAGCTGAGCTACTTCTAATCAAGACATCAAACTAGAGGACAATAACAACATTGCGTATCCATTTCCTTGTCTGACCTGTGTACACTGTGGTTTAGCTGCAGTTGTTTCTGTCGCGGCAAAAGCCAGAGCCAGAACCGATGACATGAGAAACTACAAAAATGATTGCATCAAAATGCCATTGTCATTTATGTAAGTGGCACCCAGAAAAAAAAAAGATTTTGAAAGTGATCTAACAATGGATGAAAGAAATGTCACACATGTGCTTCGTATACATACAGCTCTGGTAATTTGTAACAGAAGTAAGTGTTCCACACCGCCAACACACTCCCTCTTAAGAAGAGCTTTAGGAGTTGGCATTTGTGAACGGGTTTTGTATATGTAAGCGTGAAGCCACTTGCGCCTAACTCTAAATTAGAACTGAGTGACACTTTTGGACTACGACCATGAAGAGGGAGCAGAGGCTCGAACAGAATCCAAACAGAGACAGAAAGTGAACAGACAGACATGCTGTGAGGGCAGAATAAGTTGTGAAACACTGCAGTGTGAAAGAGGCTGCTCAGCACCCAATGAAGACCTCCCGACATATGGTGCTGGGGCTACAGTGGAAAGCTGCAAATTAAATGATTCAGCTTATTTCTACTGGTGCCACTGTCTTAAAGCCCAAATGAAATAATGACATTTCGTGCTTTGAAACCTTTTTTTTCCCTCACACAGAACGGAATCCGAGCTGGGATGTTCAGGAGCAATGGCCATCATGGAAATGAATCCACTGCAGTGGCTTCAGGGATAGATCATTGTTGAGGCTGACGTCCAAACCAGCTCAACATATTTCTGATTTAGCAAATGGATAGGCAGAAATCAGAGGCTTCTTTCCAAACCCATCCCGACCAAGAGCCCATTCCCAGGAAGGGTGGAGAGGGAGCAGTGGCCCTTGGGCATTACCCGTCTCAGCTGATCTCCATTAGGATAAGTGAAGCAGGGGGAAAAAAAACAATGAATGGCTCCTGAGTATGACTTTTATTTAGCTCACTGTATATTTAATGGCACGCTCACAGATACAAATAACACTAGAGTTGAAGATGCTAGGATGAGAGGCTAAGGCATCATTATCAATGTGATTTGTGTGTGTGTGTGTGTGTGTGTGTGTGTGATGAGGGGGTATGGTGTGTGTATCCATGTATCAGATGTGTGCATGTTTAAAGCTTGTGTATTTGTATATTTGTGTACACACTTTGCTCTTGCCTCGGCTGCATAGGGGTGGTCCCCCTGCTCTCTTGTGCTCATGAAATCACTTCTAAGTGGCTGTAATTTCTCATGCTTCATCAGTACTGTAATTTCAAAAGGCTCTCTCTGAAGACCCTCCTTTAGCGGGGACCTGGGGCTGTCAAATGAAAACATCATTTATCCAGTGACCTCGGAGCTTCAGGAAATGGTTTGCTGGCTATTCAGCGACAGCCTTGAAATAGGGAGCTGTGGTGAGGGACTGCGGGGGTTTGTGAAACATGAAACAAAAGGTGGTCTGGCCCCTCAATCTACAGTATCAGGTTTGGGAGATTTCAGAAAAATGCACATCCATTTGGAAAATCTTGTATGGAACCATTTGTATGTTTGCCAAACTGAGGTTTTCCTCCAGTGAAAATATTTACTTAGAAAAAAAGGAACTCTGAAAGTATTTATTTCAATGCAATCCTTTCCATCACCATGTCCTGAATGTGGTTTTTGCAGTTTTTGGCCCTTGGAGACTCTACTGGCAGTCCAGCCACTGAATGGCTCCGTTCCATAACTTGGTACTATTAGGTTCATAGTCTTTGTCCTGTGGGGCCAATAATCCTAATGTCTTTGTGGGGTGAAAAAACAAGATCGCCACAAAACATACCTCTATGGCGGAAGATTTATAAGCTCTGAGTGGATATTTTTTCCTTTGGTGCTCGTTTATCTCTTCAGGTTGATTCATGTGATGTTTCTTTCATTCATGTTTACATTTGACAAAAATGATAAATGATGTAATATGAGAAATTCTTCATCATAGTCAGTATGGTTACAATATGTGACAAGGCAATATGTATTTCCAAGTAAAGTTTTGGGGCCCTCAATTAAATATGCTGAGATTATGATAAAAAAAAACCCCAAAAAACATTTATTACATTCTGCCTTTGTGGTGAATTTCTGAATTTCGTTTGGCTGATTAATACTGCTTACTACCATTAATATCAATATCACCAATACCACAATGTGCAAATACTCAACTACAAGTATGAATTCTGGATTAAAATTGTCATCCAATAGGAGTATATTATCAGAAAAAGTACGATAAAAGTAATTAAAATTATAAAGTAAAAAATAAAAGTAATTATGCAGTACCGTGATTGCTGTTAGTATTTTACTGTTATATTAGATGTTTTTTTTTTTTTTTTTTTAATTCATTATAATTCCTATCACTGCTGCTTTCATGTGAATGGAATATTTTACTGCAGTAAATGTTTAAAGGTGCACTATACTAGAGTGGACCTTAAAACATCTATGGCAGTAACATGTATCATACACATTAATAGTAATAAAAAAATCATGATCATAAGATATAGTAGTAAAACACTGACAGAGACATCACATATGCACATGGAAACCTTAAGCTTTAAGACTAAACTCACTACTTATACTGATGTGTAGTTTAATCATAAACCAGTGCATCACTCTGTTTAAGATAACCCTATGTTTGTTATATTACTGTCCTGTAATCCTGTAATATCCTGTAATCCTGTAATATCTACTGCTCTAAAACGTCAGCTTGTCTCGAGTTCAGAGAAACAAGCCTGTTTTCAGCTCCTTACAGATTTTCTAATTTTTAGAGATTTTTCTCAGCTCATGAAATACTGTAACTTAACTCATTTCATACGAATGCTGAACATCACGTTGGAGGTAAATGTTAATGGAAGATGTCGTGAAAAACTGAAGTTGTCACTGGTGAATGTACAAATTTTACTTCTGAGATGAAATATGACACTAAGTACCCAGGAATTTATGGTGAAGTTTGTTACATTCAACTACTGGATAGATATATGTTCATAAAAAGATCACTTTCCTGGATTATGTTCAGATTATCATAAATGGAATACATAAAATGCTCATAAAATATGAATTACTGTACAAATGAAGAATAGAGGGGATTCACAGTGAACTAATAATAACTAGACGTGTGTTAGAAAGCTTGTGTGTTTGATTTGTGCAGGTGTTGGAAATCAGAGCTGATCTGGATAACTCAGGGTTTTTAGTGAAAGCTGAGTGAAAGTTAATGGGTTTGAGGGTCCTCAGGGGGCACGGAGGGAAAAAGGGGTCATGACATTTAGTCGTCCTGCCCTGACATGCTAAGGCACTGACAGAAAGGTCAAGGAAGACCCACATGGACCACATAGGACATGGGTGGGGCAGACACACACAAAGGCAGCCTCAGAGCAGTGATCAGGCTTGTCACCCACTAAGTCTCCCTTTAGGACTCACTGATGACACCGTGTGAAATACAAAGGGCGCTGAATGACATGTTTACACCAGTTTCAAAGCTTGCGCCCTTTCAAATGTGAGTGTGGGATGAATGCAACTGAGAAAGTTATTAGATCATTTGATGTCCCACTTAAATCTTGACAGCTTTGCATACATGGCGACTGGAGAGCAGTCAGGAAAGTCTGGCAGAGACACTCGAGTACACCAGCTCATTGACTTTGAGGTAAACATGTACATCATGATTCAGTCTTTGCCATAATTGTCAACCGACGCTGGTCGTCTGGACCAATCATAAAGCAGTTCTGCAAAGAGCCACAACACAACAGGAAGCCATGGGCATAAACACCAGCTATAAACACAGTAAACAAAACCAACATAACACTGACACAAAGCTGATTAAAGAGGGAAGACGTTTGCTGAAGAGGTGTTCAAAAACACAATATACACAAACAGCCAGTGATTAGAGATGATCTAATCTCTCTGTGCTTCGTGAAAGTCAACAAATCAAGGTGAGCAAAGATAAAATGAATATAATGTACTGTGTATAATGTGAGGTTTTCCATTTCCACCCAAGCACATCCATGAGATGCGATTTTCAGTGCACACACAAACACATCCATCGCTCAGCATTTAGAGTAAATACTTTGTCAGTTGGGACCAAACATCAAGCTGTGTTTTAAGTCCTTTTATTTAGAAAATGCTAAAACTGTATAGTTAATGATGGACGCACAGTTTATCAAATTACAATCATTCAATTAGTCATTTGGAGAAATGAAATATGTATATATAAACATTAACCTCTGTTTATGATGATATTTTGGATTTCATGACACTAAGTGTGAAGTATATTTGTTTTATGTTTTTGTGTTCTTTATGTTTACATATTTGATGTAACATACTAAATATGTAATTTGTTGTATTTTCCTTGATAGCCAAATAAGTAGATTTTAAATTAAGATGACAAGTTGCTTTTGGAATATTATCCACAATAATCCTGATATGGCTTTTTTACTAAATGGCACAATACAGATGTTTTGTAGGTTTCCAAATTCTCAAAACATAATTTTGGATCGGCATGGACTAAGCTTGATGGTGATATAACTGATAAAACAGAAAACTGACACTGATGGTGTTTAGCTAAAATATTGATGCCTGACTAATCAGCAGTCTTTAAGTACTCTATACCTAATCAGTGAAATCAATAGTTTTAGGTTAATTTCCTGTTTTCTTGTCTCATTTTAAATATTTCTTGATTTTACCTCAGAGCCTGGAGGAGTTGGTTCAGACGGTCGCTGTGCTGAATGCTGGAGGCCAGAGGATCCATTTATTCCAGCAGATTTGATTGTTGGTAAATTGCGGTTTCTGTCCTGGCTGTTTCTAGCAGAAAGGGTCAGTCAGATCTCTGGTCTACTGCTTGTTGATAGTGTGTGGTTTCTGAATCACAGAGCTGATCAATCAAAGCCAAAGCACACATTCATGAGAATATTCTGAGGTTTTGAGGTTAATGTTGAATGAGGAAATTGTTGTGATTCTGCAGATGTGAAATACATGTGGAACCAGTGTATTGTTGGTAATGTAAGAAGAATTAGCTCCATTATGACCTGCAGAGTTATTCTGTTTCCACAATAACAAGCGTATTGACCTAATGATTATGTAAACAATACAACACCTGCAATTATAAAGTGACTGAACTACTGCATTAGCATTACTTCTGTTTTGACACCAGTGTTGTTAACTTTGCAAAAATTATTCATAATATAGGTTTATTATAGATGCTGTCAGGGTGGTTTACACATGGGTGGTCACTGGTCTGACAGATGGGTATATTTTATCCAAACCTGTTGCACTGCAATAGGATTGAATAATGCATAAAAGGAGGAGATTGTTTTCTGTTTTAATGCTTTTCTCTTTTTTCCTCTATTTTTTTTCTATTAAATTCCTGCATTAAGAAAATCAACTACAGGAAACTAATAAGATATCATCATTAAGGGCCTGCGGTAATGATGGAAGAAGAAGAAGAAGAAGAAGACGACGACTATTCATCAGTAGCTGAACATGCAGACACACACCACCAACTGTAGACGAGGTGTGGGCTGCCATGTTATGTGAATTGGAGGTTTCTTTTCTTTTCTTTTTGAAATTACATTATGAAAGAAAATATTTTGACTTAAGCTGGAAACTTATAACAGTAAATCACTATTAGAAAGTCTACTTTACTTCTGTATAAATGTATCACTGTTGTAACAACCGAGTCTTCACATTATAATGGTAGAGAACTATAGACTATATAAATATAATATGATATAATATAATATGTATCCGGGCGGCACGCTGTGTCAGTGGTTAGCACTCGTGCCTCACAACAAGAAGGTCGTGGGTTCAAGTCCAGCACCAGTCGGTGGTGTTGGAGGTGG
>JAPTYR010107287.1:0-11252 GCA_029814505.1 Siphamia roseigaster | reverse complement strand
CTATGTGGCTGGGATAGGCTCCATGCGACCCCCGTGACCCTAGTGAGGATGAAGCAGGTTCAGATAATGAGATGAGACCGTAAAATTAACTCCGACAGTACCTTAGGCATGTTAGACAGACTCATGTAGTCAGGTTTTCTGCTGATTTTAATCAGAAAAGTTGCTTTGAAAGACGGTTCATCAAAACAGGGGAAGGCCATCCTCGCGGATAGAGGCCCAAACTGGGTAGCAGCAAGGACCCTACCAAGAACATGGAGATCAGCTTGATTATTTTGGTAGTGCAATTAAAGAAATACATTGCACTCATTTCTAAGGTTTTTAAGATATGTTTTTAAATTGTTATCTACAAATCATGAAGGTAGCTGTAAAGATAAACTCAACACATCAAAAAGTCAGATCTCAGCAGCAAGTGTTTCAGTAAAAGTTCAGATTAGTAGTAGAAGTAATATTCACAATACCTTTTGTTTCCATCTTTGTCACTATAAGAACTATTGTAGAAACCATCATAGGTGTGAGAGAGGTTGGCAGAGTAACTGAGGGTCAGAACACACTGCTGGCCTGTCTTCAGGTCCTCTGAGAACTTGACCGCTATTTGCTGTTGTGGTTTGTACTCAAGTACAGTCACATCAGTGGCTTTCCCATCACCCAGCTGGAGTGAAAAGAATATTCCTATTATTAATATTCTTACAATTTCAGTACATGCAGTTGCATAATGATCACCTATTTTCACAACATTCAATCCAGTATCATTCTGTTCAACTATATGAAACAGATAAATCTTTGATTACCATTCTATATGTTGACAAGGGGAGACACCAGTATAATATAAAACTACAGACCATAAAAACAGAAAATCTGCAGAGGCATTTGTGCACACCTGGTCAAACATGTTTGGTTTTGTTAACATTTAATTTACTACAAATGTGTTTACATTCATCTCTTAGACGAGTTCATTCAGAATCAGCTACTTTTACTTTTCATATATTCCCACAGTGCCGTTTTCTTCAGTGGATTTTCCCGTTGACAGTTGGCTTCAATGGGATTCAGTTTTTTCATTGCTTCAAAAATCGACAGCCATTGGATGAATACCACAATTTCATCCGGCCCCCAGACGCTCGGCGTCTCTGGGGGTGAATCAGCTGTGGGCGTGGCCTCGGCTAGCCTGGATGCTGGGCTTCTACATAATGATTGGATCCTGTTTTAATTAACAGGTATTTTGAGACATAAAATCGTCACTGACAGCTTAGCTCAGCTCAGTTCCATCGCAGACTTTGCAAGCGAAGTTGGAACAAACTTCAACGCACTTGGTGAAATTACTTGTTTATTTCTTACACTGTAAATAAAACACACAATTTCCTTGTTTCACTTTAACATAATTTCAACATTTCCTTGTTCAAACCTGTGGAAAAGATGCCTACTTGGTACAATAGGGTCACAAAGCATTTTATAGAAAAGGAACAGAGGCACAATTGACATAGAAATAAGTTGACAGATTTTATGATGTATGCTTTGAGCTTCCCCTGAAAGACCAGTAGCCACCACTGGTGTACACTGCATCAAATGATCTACATAATTGTGTTCCATTTGTATTAAATAGCTTTTACAGTAAGAAAGGAAACTACATAAAAGCAGTAGGGGTTTCAGAGGGGTTTATAGAACACAGGAAGCCCTGAATTCTGCTTATACCAGTCATTTCAGGTGATTTCAGAACATAATCATTCAGGTTTACTTTTTTAACAGCCTTTTGCAATTCAGTATGCTATGGTTGGCTTTGTGGTGGTCAAGTAATGAACTAGCTCAGAAATGTCTGACTACTGTGAAGGTAAGGTAAATGTATAATAAAACAGAGTCTTTTGGTGAGCCCAACTAATATTGCAGATAGTGGATACATTCCTAAGGAAGGGCCTTACTCAATAATTGATAAAACCACATGGAACTAAGGATTTTAATGGTGAAATTAATATTTTTCCTAGCATTGAACAAGTTTTCGGTTTTTATAACTGTCAGTGCAAAATTCTTACATGAAAAAATGAATGTTTGATATGAAAACACTTCTACACGCAAATACATTACATAGTAAATCGGTTGCAGACTTACCTTGAAGGTAGCTTTGGTAATGTTGAGATTATCACTGTGCAGGACTATACGCTTGGTGTCATGACGCACAGTCATAGTGATGACAGTGGTGCCAGTGAATGTCATATCGTCAAGATTGGGGTTCAAAGTGAGCTCATAGCTGAGAGGTTGTATGCTTTGAGGCAACCGTAGCAATGCCCACGGAAACACTTCACCGTTAGTGGAAATAGGATAGATTGGCTCAGCAGGAGTGGTTGGTTTACGGCAACCTGACTGAAAATGAAGACAGTCACCCTGAGTATCACACTAACAAAACACTTCCACTACTAACTAAATAAACTAATGAAGAGTTTTGTTTACCTTGGTGAAGGTGCATTCAGGTAAGAAGTAAAGTACCATGGTCATAGATGCCACTATTACCAGGAACAGCACACAAACAACCAGTGTACGTGCTGAGGGTCGTGAACATGACCTGAAATCAAATATAGTTTAATATTAGTGACTGATTTATAATAACAGTACAGTACAGTAGCATAGTCAACTGGAGTTGCTGTAGGGAAGTAACATTTCTAACTTTACTTTGCAGGATAACTCCCATAAATGAGACCTGCACTTCTATCTACATACAGAATGTGTGTTCGTTATGCATAATGTGGGAACGGAGGGGAAATCTTCAATATAAGACATGATGGAAGACTAACATTCAACATTTTATCATTAAAGCCAATATGAAAAAGCCATAATACTGCAAAACTGCACAGTTATGGCAATATTTATTTTTCTTTCTGCAAACATTTAACAGTTGTTATCATTTTCTGCTAATACAACTGTAATCCTTAAACACTACAGGTGGCCATTTATAAATGATAAATTACAGACATTATGATGCAAATATTATAAAAAGATTTCCACAGTACTTTGAAAGCAGGAGCAGTTTCAAGAATTGTTGCTTTACAAATTCAAATGCAAGGTTAGATTTGTATAAAACTGACAGACGTATGGTTCAATAAAGTTAAATGAGAATACTCATCACAGCTTCAACAAATGCAAATTCAGCTCAATGAAAATTTAAGAAAATAAGTTTAAGTTGGAAAATAACACATTTCGTTGAGCTTTCTATGTGATCAAATTCAATAACACATTATCTGGAAGTGACAAAGCATTTCACACATACTGTACAGCATCCTACATGATGACTTTTTTTTGGTGTATTACCTGGGCGGGGATTGTCTGGTATAAGCGGAGGAAGCGGATCTGTGAGCAGAGCTGCGATTCATGAAGGACATGCCGAGGAGTCGGGCTGAAGACTCACAATCCTCCTCATCTTCATCCATGTCATTCTCTCCGAGGCCTCGAACCAGCAGCCGTGAGCTCCGAGGCTCATATACCACCTCATCTGGGTCAAGAGCTGGAAACGTCTGCAGAGGACAAATACAGAATACACTGATATTCTACAGGGAAGCTGAGCAGTGCAGTGTTATCTGTAAGACAGTTTAACTCTTTAGAGAGGTAGGAAAGGAACTCTGGATAGAAAACGGACATATCATACAGAGAATGATGACAGAGAAGCATTTGTGATTACTTAAACAAAACAAATTCAGAAACATGTTAACATAGAAGATGGATGATTGAGTGTACACAATTCAGTAGGGGGTTTATGAGGTGTCACATGGCTCTTGTTGGTAAAATGGGTCAGTTCAGCTCACTTTTAAAAACAGACACACATTAAGATAGAGAAAAAAGATTAAAGATGATACTAATAATAATTCTCACAAGCTCCAGCAAACAGAAAAACCACTGAAAGAAAAAGCATTGTATGGTAAACCGGAACAAATTACAATCACTGGCTATCCACAAATGTTGGTTACTCTCTATTCTGTCTGATTCTTATTTCCCAATCATTTCCTATTATCACTTTAACTGATGAAAGCAGGTGTGATAACATGTACTATGTGGTGCAAATAATCCTTGACAATTGTGCACATTATGGAGTTTGCGTAGATTTTCAGTCATTCGGGTCATGTTTTTTGAAGGTTTTTCACATCATATTCGAGATGTTTTCTCAGTTGTAATGAACTGGCTGGATATACAAAATATTTCACCATTGTCAAATTTCGTACAGAGATGTTATAGGTCATTACCCACCAAAAATCACCTAATTCAAGAGTAAAATAGCCCAGACACCAATGTCAAAAAAGCGACGTATGTGGCTGGTTCCCTGGATCTCAATCCTTTTCATGAGAAGGTTGTTCCAGTATGTCATAAACAAACTGGTAAGGGTCCTGACTGGAGGCACTGACCTTCCTGTACTATGCCATGGTGGAGCAATTGAATATTCTTTATAATGATTAAACAATTAACAATTAAACATAAAGTATTATTTGTAGTTATATACAGCACAGGCCAAAAGTTTCGACACACCTTCTCATTCAATATGTTCTCTTTATTTTCATGACTATTTACATTGTAGATTCTCACTGAAGGTAATAAAACTATGAATGAACACATGTGGAATTATGTGCTTAGAAAAGTGTGAAATAATTTATATTTCAGATTCCTCAACGTAGCCACCCTTTCTTTTTTGATAGCGCTGCAAACCCTTTCTGTCAATGAGCTTCATGAGGTCGTCACCTGGAGTGGTTTTCTCTTCACAGCTGGGCCTTGTCAGGGTTACTTAGTGGGATTTCTACCTAATTAATTGACAGCATATATATGTCACATATAGTTGCATATATGTTCAGATAGACACTTTCCACGTGGGTTCAGTTATTTCCCACTTTTGTTGTTTGTACATAATCCCAGGTGTTCATTCATAGCTGTATTGCCTTCAGTGAAAATCGACAATGTAAACAGTCATGAAAATAAAGATAACATACTGAATGACAAGGTGTGTCCAAACATTTGGTCTGTACTGCAGGCATCTATCAGACAAAACCAAATAACTCAGCTTGGTTTGGATGTTTTCCTCGTAGAGTGAATATTTCAGACAAAAACACCTAGAAGTCCCTGCCTTTCAGTTAGAATTGTGGAAGCCTCTTAGATGGAATGTAAAGCAGCTTGAAAAACCAAAAGGCAGTTGAGTTTCCATCTATTTAGCAATTGGGATCACATTATGACATTATCATCCTCCAAAAATGGACACAAGGCAAACAAAAGTACCGGAAAGGCTGTTGAATCTTTGGCTAAGTCGACAACGTCAGGCTCCTCTTCAAACATGCTGTTCTCAATCATGTTCCTTGGTAAGTTTGCACGATCTAGGACATACAGAGGAAGAGAAATAAGGTAGAAGATCCTTAAAAGAGGAACTGAGAGAGGGGCAAAGAGAGAGCACAAACTACTCTGTTTCACGCAGTGGTACTTGTTTGGTCTGTTAATAGATAAAATACATTGTGTTGTTGAATGTTTAAAGCTCCAACAGAGAGTTGTGGCATAAAGCCAGTAGAAAACAAAGAGTTGTTATTTTCTCTGAATACGAAGGCAACTTGAAGCTGCATCTTACAAAGTAGGGTGTCTTCAGTTTCCCGTTAGTAAGCCACTTACAGTATTTCCTGGTTCTTTGACCTAGCTAAAAAAAAAAATAAAAAAAAAAAAAATAAGCTTATTATGCCAGGAAGATTGCTGCTTGGACTGTAAATAAGGAATTATGACACCTGTTAACACAAAAATCTCATTGTAATTCCCCACAGGTTATCCATTTACCTGCACTGAACCAATAATGCCTTTAAAACTTGCACAAATACTATCCATCAGCAGCCCATCTTTTACTACAGAATAAAAAAACCTGCATTTCTACAAATTAAACTGTTACTCCAGTATGAGGAGAAGCATTATGTTGTTTTACTCAGCACATGTGATTCTCTAGCTGGGAATTGCTCTTGAAACAATCGAGGATATGTTTAACTTCCTAATTTAATAATAATTAAAGTAGTAAAAGTGCTTAAGTCTCCCATTCTGCCTCCCATTCCTGTCATGTATTATGTGGTGTGAACACTAAATGTTCAGTTTATGTTTGAAAATATTTTAGGAGAAAAGTACAAAAAACAGAAAACTACCTATAGGATTCTATTTTCATAGAGACGATGACAGTAAACACAGTTGAGGTTATACTCCACAAAATAAGTCCCAAAACACAAAGTACACACAAGGTAAACTTATCTGTCCTTTACAGATTTTTTGGGATATGACCATATGACCCTCATTGTGTCTGTCTAATCCCCACTGCTGCGATACAAATGCTATTAATAGGCTTGGAGCTAAGTAGTTGGTAATGTGCAATATCAAGAAGAAGATATGATTAAAATAAGACCACATTAAATTACAATGACAGACATCTCTACTTTGAACAGCTAGGGTATGTTGTAAGGTTATAATAATGACAGTTATTAAAGAAAACTACAATGTAACAGATCACAGTAAGACAACAATTTGCACCTTTAGCAACTGCGGATAAGTAGTAAGCCATGTAATTTTATCAAGGTAGGAAGTAAATACAATAACACACATTATCTACTCACAGTGGGCTCTGAAGTATTTACTGAAAACATGTACAGTACAAGACTAACATACCAGTCTGACAACTAGAGGTAAATATAATGTATGTATTTAAGGCTCTCATTCTGAAACAACAACAACAGACCACAAAACAGAGACAATATAGGAAGGAAGTGTCTACTAATGCTTACTCACAGTTCTCTGATTAAAATATGGTTGCAAAATCTAATGCTGTCAAACTACAACTAAGCATTTAGTAAAAAAGGAAGTCACAATGCAGTGATTAGGTGGTTACTTCTTCCAAATCAAAACCTGTTAAATAAAAAATAACATAACAATACAATTACAGTAGAACTCTGAGCTTTCCTGAAAGCTGTTAAAATGTACGCACAAGCCTTTTTGTTTGCTTTAATAAAGCCTGAAAGCATAGCAGTGGTTATAAAGCAGCTGGCGGGCTTGTACTAAACAAACAATGCCGTCGTTATAACAGGCAACTTGGAGAAGAGATCTTGATCTCAATGGGATTTTATCTTTAATAAAGGTTAAATAAATAATAAGAAGCAAAGAAACATGGGCACAGAGAGTGGTTTAATATCTGACACAACAGAGACTCAATACTTGGTTTAAAGAAAACGAAAGCATTACATATATAAACCACAAGATGAACAAGCAAGTTTGTTTGTTTCAAGTCAAGTAATTTACAGTAAAATGTTTCATCACTGCGGGATTGTCAACACTGACGTTACCACATGAAAACCTCGATCAAAATATAAGGCAGCTTGTCTTTAAAACAGAAACGCAGATATTTTTTTTTTAACTGGTCAAAAGTCAGACCCAATCCCATGTGTCCTCAAACGAATGTCACGTCCAGTGAAGCTGCAGCTAATGTCATGTTAGTTATTAGCTGGCCTGCTTCTGTTAGCTTCATGTTACTACTTACCATCTTCTTTCCTTACCTGTACTGTTGCTGTCAAATGGATCCATTGTTGGTTATCTCAAATAGCTCCCGGCGTCCAATTTAAGGTACCCTCTACACGTTTTGGCTGCTTCACAAGCGTAATGTTTAAGGAGCTGGACACTGTCTACCGCAGGCTATCGGACGCTGACAATAAATAGCAGCCTACTCTCACTCCACTGACGTTAGCTACGTACTAGCTAGCATGGAACTAGCCAACTTCTGACAACTGGAACAGACTCAATGGCGTTCATTAAGCTAACGGGTTGATTTAAGCAACTTTATACTACATAGCTCCAGCTTAAACTATTGAATACATATAACAGAAATGGCTCTGGATCAAAGAAAATCTGCAAATGTAAATAATTGCAATTCTAAGAGGCTTGACAAACTAACGAAGACCAAAATGACACTTCCCTGCTTCTCGGACCAGTTGTTGACAGTGTCCCTTCTGCTGATATCTGATTGGACAGAGCTATAAGGGGCGTGGTCATACGGCAAAGCATATACACCCACATACATATTTCGTCCTGTGATGCCAACACGTGTTTCATTAAATCTCAATAAATGCTTTCCCTCAAATCAAAAATCTTCTGGACATGTTCACATAAAATATGGGAGAACTATTAAGAACCTGGTCTCCATCATAGACAGTGATGATGAGCAACATTTCCGTCACACACTGGACAGAAAGCAGAGTTTCTCCATCAGACTTTTTCAGCTCTGCTGTTGAAAGGACAGATAGAGGAAATCTTTCCTGCTAAATTCTACCACACTGTATCATTAACTGATTTCCGCTTGATGTTTAAACCAGGTCATACACCTAGTTCCACTATGCATTTAACCCCATACATGCAACAATTCTATTTGACTTTGCAATCCATTTTTTTTTTACCAGTTCTGTCCTTATGCTTTTAACTTATTATGTATACTGTGTTTATTCTTATATTTTATTTTAATTTGTGCATCTCATTGTACTGTTGTGCTTCTGCTGAACTATAATTCCCCTGTTTGATATCAATAGCCTGCTTTCTGTCTGTATGTCTGTCTATCTATGGTGGTGAACAGAAATAAAGAATAAAAAAAAGAGTAAAAATAAATTGCAAAAGGGATTTAGCACATGGATATAAATATGGGATATGGGGGTTCTGGGCTTGTGTTTGCTTAGGCCCCAAAATTACTGAATGCCCTACATACAGTAGACTGCACACATTTTAAAGCCATTCTGGGGAACTCAAGCCTAAATATTAAACCTAACCTCTCTTGGGATTCTGGCCTATTTATAGTTTAGTTTTACCTCTTACTGAAGAATAATTCCTAAAATATCTGTAAACCATGACTGTAAAAAAGGCCCCAAAGTTCACACATATAATGGGTTATAGTTCACATAGACACACACCTATACCTGCACTGCTCTACAGTCTACTCTACAGTTAGATATTCATCTATGCATCCTACCAGTCTGTATATTGCCTGATGAGTCATTGAAGTGGTTGTAAGTGGTGTTCTGGCCGACACACAAGACATGAACCAAAGATAGTCCCAGAACTAGCCTTCAATACCAATGGAGGTTTCTCCACAACAATGACTTAACCTTAATATAATAAATCTTCATACAAGGAAGTGAAGTCAGTTGACAAAATAAGGCCCCAGTAAATTAAAAAATGTCTTTAATAAAACTTTGTTCTTCTGAGGTATTTCAAGAATCAGAATAAAAGCCCACATCTATATTAAAAACATTCAAATGTTTCTCCATCAACTACCACCTCTCATGCTGTCTTCATTTGTTCATTTAACCAGTTTTGTAGAGGTTTCAGGTTTCTCTGCATCCAGCGAATATTCTTATGCACATTGTCCAGGGCGATCTGAACGGCTCTCAGTTCAGATATCTGCTCTTTGATAGTCTCAAAGAAGAGCTGCATCTATCAGTCAAATAAACACACAATAATCAATATATTCATCCATGCACTTCAAAATAAAGATAAATAAAAAACCGATAACAGAGTCAAATAGTATTTATACTATCAGTATAAATAAGTATATCTCTCTAATGCTTAGTGACTAATCAATGAGTTATTATGGTCACAGTGTATTTACATCAGTGAGTTCCTCTGGAGTTGTAAAGTGCCCGGTGGTGCCAATGAGGACATTTCTAATACAAGATGAGCCCAACTGGAACCTGCAGAGCAGAAAAACAACAGAATAGAAACTCAGTGTTTGCTACATGCACTGTTATTTAAGGCTGTGGTAACCTTAAGCTGTTTTTTAAAGTCAGGGGTCAATGTATGTTCATATCATCACATGTCTATCTCATGTTGTACTAACTTTTGAACCAGTCTGTTCCAGTTCTTTTTGACAAAGTTCCAGGCAAGGTGATGCCCTTGTGGGTTTCTGGCCACGTTCAACACAAGAGCTGACATGTCGTGGGATTTAATCACCTTCCCTTCCAGACCCAGATCCAGCAGTCTGCATTACAAACACACAAACAAGCTGCTATATTAATGCCTCAAACAGTCTATATGATACATAGTGGTGATTTACATTAACAAAAGGAAGCTCTGGAGACGCACCATAGATACATGAAGAGAGAAATATTTCCAACCTGGATTTACCGACACTAAAAACAAGACAGGTGCCCTAATGCAGCAGAAAATGTGCCTGAAATAGCTTCTTCTGCCACATGATGGCACCATAACCCTTATGTAAAAACCAATGGGAAAAAATGTACCTGTGCAGTTTGTCAGCGTCTTTGGTGCTGGCCAAGGCAGACAGGATTTTGCGTTTTTGTGCTTCAGAAAGAGAGATGGTGTATGTATAGAAGAGTGAATTCCAGCCGTGTTCATCCTGAGCCCCGATTGAAAACACTGTTTCAGCGACATCAGTAGGTAAACTAAAGTGAAGTAGATGATAAATAAAATATAAATTACACTGTGCAGCATCAAAGGACAAAATATTGTGGTTTTGGAGTTTTGTATTATAATGTAATATAAACAGACTGACATTAGAGTTCCATTGGACTGAAGCCAGTTTTTGAAGCTCTGTTTTGCTTGTTCCAGACAAGGAGGATCATTTAGATGACAGGCCAATGAGAGGACCTCTGATCTGAGCCGCCGCTCCAGCATAGAGCCGCTGTCGCTCCATGTTTGCTGGTCAATAACGCCACGGAAAAACCCCAGAATGTGCCTCTGACAGACAACAGACAGAGAAACCACATCACATCTCTACTCATATAGTGCTGTATACTGACTCTGGCATATGTTTGACCTCTTACCCCCAGGTTGTGCATCAGATTATGGTCATTCCGTCTCTCAATCATTGAGTAAAATGCCTCCAGATAGCCCAAACCTTGCAGGACAGGCACTGTGTGTGTCTCCATTTGCAGATAACCGATCAGATCTAGGGCTTTATTGAGCGGCAGATGACCTGCTCTGTAGAAAGAGATAAGTTAATTATTTGAGAGGTCAGCTGCTTCCATATTTATGTGAAACTACAAACATAAACAGACAAATCTCTCTCTCTCTTTCTCACACACACACACACACACACACACACACACACACACACACACACACACCAGAGATGTTCACAAGTCACTTTGTCCAAGTCCAAGTCAAGTCTCAAGTCTTTTATGTGTAAGTCCAAGTCAAGTCTCGAGTCTTTGAGGGAAATGACAAGTCAAGTCCCAAGTCCTTCGTTCCAAGTCCAAGTCAAGCCTCAAGTCTCAAATAGC
>JAPTYR010107286.1:0-19004 GCA_029814505.1 Siphamia roseigaster | reverse complement strand
TAAGTAGTGTTGTGTGAGATTAGCAGATGAAATAATGCAAGAAGCGGAGAGGGCAGGAGGGGAGGGGGACTGGCGGGGGGTTGACAGAGAGATCCCAGAGTCTACTGCTCATTAATCACTGCAGCGTCTTTGACCTTTCATTTGCCAAGGGCGCAAAGAGAGGAGGAGGAGGAGGAGAAGGAGGAGGAGGAGGAGGAGGGTGGCCGCTGCTGACGCTGCCCAGGAAAGGAGGAAGGCGACCAGGAGCAACGGAGAACACCGGAGAACAAGAAAAACGGTGACCAAGAGGCTGTCGGGTGGCGAGATATGCTCCAAGTCCAGAGAAGACGCCACAACACATTCTTAATGAAGAGTGAAATTAATCAGCTTCACGGGCTGTTGGATGAATCAGGCATTTCCCAGCCCCTAGGTGGTATCAGCTGCTCGGCTCTGCTCGCCAGGCCTGATAAAGACCGATAGGCCCCTTGCCCATTTACACATGTTATTAAAAGAATTACAAAGATGTCTGCTCGGTTCCCTCCTTTCACACCAGCCTGGGCTTTGGGAACCGGGTGCTGGAAATGGCAGGGGGGTGTGACATTAGTGTCAGGCGTATTTTTAGCGTCTGGATGCTCAGCCCTTAGTTACCAGGTGGGATGGGATCACTGAAGGCAGCCAGGCAGCACTGGTGGTGAGAAAAGCTTGACACACCACAGCTATTGAAGAGGAGTGAGTGTCTATCCGGATGCGTGTGTGTGTGACAGAGAGTGAAAAAGGCAAGTGTAAGTGACAGCTGTAAAAAGCTGGACTGCAATTCTGCTTTTGAGGCTCGTGTTGATTGATATGGAGAGCGACGTCTGTTATACATCGTTACATCTCTATTGTTTATTGGAACTTGGAAACACACTCCTGTAATTAGATAATGAAGTCACAATGTTTCACAATGAGAGTGCTATAAAAATACTTCGGTCTAAATAATTAAGCCACAAATAAGCACGAGTGAAAATAAATGATAATGCAGCCTAATCAAGTGTAAATAATGACACTTGCAGAATCAATACAGAGGAAATGAGCGATACAAGCGTAGTGTAGTTTAGCATTAAATGTGGTGGGCAGTTATTAATATACATTTAAGCTTATTTTTAACACTAATTGATGTTCAAGGTTAATCTAATCAGACCAATTGTACCTCTGAAGAGCCTGCTCCAATTTAATTGGCTATTTTTATTGCCTCAGCGAGATTTTAATTGAAACCAAAGGGGATCTAACAACAACTGTGACATGTTGATGTCTAGGGGATAGTTATAAATATGTGACAAAATATGTGCATTATTAATGTGATTTCTTAATGCATTATTGTAATGTGTCCCCAGAAACACAGAGATATTACTTTACGCAACAAGGAAGGGGGTGGGGGGAGGGAAATCATTCCATCCTGAATATGTCAACAAAATAATGCAAGACATTTTGCTCTGACTCCAGGCAAATGTGGAGATGTAAATTATTAAGATTCCAAAGATAAATTTGAATTTGTCAAAAACTGGTGATTGTGTACACTGTCACAAATCGTACTGCAGACTGCATTCCAGTGTATGGTGTGAAAACTGAAAACCAGCCCTTGGTGACTTCATAATATTGAAAGCTTGATTAAAGTGTTAATTCACTGTCAGCACATTCAAAGCTTTTTTTTTTTTTTTTTTGAAGGGCTACAGTAGCAAGATACAAGAATAGTGTTACCGTCTGAATGTGAAAAGAAACCAGACAGTAAAAAGTGTCATTGATTCAAAAGAAGAGATTACATTGTGTCTGACAAAAGTGTGAACGCTACCATGAGACTCCTGGATCAAATTCTGCACAGGAGCAGCAACCATTGATGATATCGATCAGAATCATAGTTACTACAACTATATATGGAGCGTCAGTTGGCACTTTGAAAACGAGCTTCCACTCCTCGTAGGAATTGTAGAAATCGTCTTCTGCGTCTGTTCGAATGTCTCTTCAAGAACTGTGATGTTAGAGGTAAATGGTTTATTAATTGCACGCCTGCGTTCTCCTGACAGATCCACTGAGAATTTAGAAGCACACAATCCAGCACTGGTGGAGTGTTACTATTTGTCCTCTAAGGGATGACAGCTACTCTTTACCAGTGCTTTAAATATCAGACCTATTTCCAGACAGTTAAGGAAAGATAAAGGAAGATGTGAAGAGGAAGAGCGCAAGAAAGAGTGAGGAATGGTAATAACTTAGTACGACTCTGTCCTCTGTCTGCAAATAAAAAGACAGTACATGGGGGCCCGTAGTCCCACAGTAAGAGTGGAAAACACCACCTACTCAAGCCTGACATCTGTATAAAAACAAAAATAATCTGCTGTCAGCAGAATGTTCAATGACTCCTATCACCCGGGTGCTGATAAAGACTCTGGCCGCTGCAAGGATTGGGCTGTTATGCGAGGGGCTCAGTGGATCGGAATGCATGCTAATTGCCATCAGAAATATGTGGTGAGCCTTACAATTTCTGGCATTGCTGCGTACCTTGGCGAAGGACATGCCAGAAGGGTTCTAGCAAAACAAAGATTAATGAACAGTGTTGAATTGCTGTAATGCCATGTCAACAGTACCATACATTTCATTACAGAGGTCACCAGTGCTTCTGTGTTAATGCCAATGTGGAAACATTTTCACAGCACAAGTCTTAGCTCTTGCTGCAAGCTGAAAACAGGAGATAAATATTTTACTTGTTGGATGATATTTTACTGTTGATGTGATTACACGGACCCATTTACAGTAGCCAAATGCACATTTTCTCAGCCAAACATGCGAAAGAAAGGGCGTTGAAAATGTAAAAGTTCACAGAATCACCACGGTGACGGGGGGAAAATATATTCAGTGTGTCAGTATAATCCAGTGTGTCAGTAAGACCTGATGCTCTAAACAGGAGCAAACCTCCCCTTTTAAATAATTGATATTTTCTGATTAAATGTGGCAGTTTGGAGATAATGAATTCTTTATAGTCTGCCTTGAGCAACTCAACAGCTTTGCCCTGCATGACAGCTTTATGGGGCGTCTTTTTGCCCAAATTTTGAAAGTTTAACCTATGTAGATCAATGTGCTTCCTTAAAAGAGTTTAATAAATTAAAGTGCAGGGGGCTTTTTTCCTCAGCGAGCAGAAAAAGCTGATGAGACAGGTTTAGTTTAATCTCAGGCAATAGAAGTCATTAACCATTCTCCCAGGAATTAAAATATAGCTTGCCCTTTTCTTCTCTCACTTATCATTAGCATCACTTTAATCTCCCCGCGTTTCACACTGCTATTTTAATCATTACTTACTGCCTTTTGACAACTGAAGAACATGGCTTCTCCCCGCTCAGGCAATATCCTGATTTTAGCTGACAAAATGTAGGACATCATTTAAAAATATCTAAATTTCCTCTTCCTTTTTTATTCTTCTAACTTCCACACTTCAGACCTCCGAATGTCTGTCTATTTATATCAAAGAAAGCACAAAAGACGAGAGGAGATTGAGTGGACGACATTCAAGATGTAATTTGAGTTAGCTGCAAGGGTAACAAAATGTAATGTGGAGTTTATTTGTATCTATCATGTTATTTTAATGGATGGTGAATTTCACATATAGTGCTATGTGGGTCATGTAGGGTGTTGGGGGTATACTGTATTTGTCTGCCCTTGAATCAATGAACATTTATAACAGAAACCACATATCTCCAGAGCAGAATATAAATAAAGTATTATGGCCAGTCTTTCAATGACAATGACAGATGTAGGGCACGCAATTTCTTCCAACTTTTGTTTCTTTATTGTTAGTGGTACCAGTAAAATTGAACAATGGGAGTGGATCTGGAGCATGATTAATGTGAAAATGAGAAAGAAAAGAAAAGAAGCGTGTACAGCTAATAGCGTGTTTTATCTGCAAAATTTGCTCAAATGGTGAAATGATGAAAACCCAGTAAACTTGTTTTTATTTTTGAACAAAATTAAAAAAAAAAAATAAATAAATGACCAAGGGAATTAACACGCTTATTTCACAGCTAAAGAAACATCACCATATTTCCTTCATCTTAACTTATGTTAATTGACTCAAAGAAAGTTGATACAGCCACGTGTTTATGCAAATAGATACATTTTGTGTCATTACATTTCAATTCACTGATTCAACAGTAATCCATCTAAGCTAGTGTAGTTCTCTCCTAAAATACATGAAATTGAACTAATCTGCTTTTCCCTCTGTGACTCAGTACTTCACTGCCTTTTCTAAAACTGTGCCAAGATTAAAGGCATTACCAAAGAACAGAAACCTCAAGTCTTTTAGATTAGTGTTCAATTACTTAATCCTTTAATAGAATTTGAGTTTTGTCCCAAACAAGTATGTTGAATGAGCATTATTACAGCTGTCAAAAGCAACAAGCTGATTAAGTAGAAATGTGAAAGGGTGCTTTAACTCTTTGGATTTTCTACAACTGTTTTCTAAGTAAGAAAAACCTGATCTAATGAACGTTTGTTTTGACATACGCATGGAATATCGTTGAAAACGAAAGGTTTTGAGACACCGGAGTAATTTAAAGGCTGGATTTATAAAACTCTCGACTATTGAGGGGAATAAAAGTATTTTTCTTTCTCTTGTCATTGAGTGCACGTGAATATGAAACCAGAAGCCTCCCTCCTTCCTTCGCCTCCCTCCCATCGCGTCCTCCTGCCTCAATTTAAAAATCAACACTGAACTTGTTCTCTAAACGGTTGGAAGCAGTTTATGAACATTTCAACAATAAAATCCCCTCCTCTTACATCAAAAAGAAGCTCGATTCATTTCTGATCTCTATCCAAGTTCAAAGGCTAAGTTAAAGTGATACTTCAAAGAAGCATGTAATCAAAGACATGCAGCTGTTAAAACAATCTTTTGTTAGTTCATTGTCTTCAAACCAGACTCTTCACAAAATCCCCAAATGAAGGGAAGCAGAATCAAATAAGTTACATTCAATCATTCTGAGTGGGAGGCTTTGGTGTCATGCTAGAATAAATGCAACACTAAAGATTTACTACTATTTACAACAGCTGAAGCAGTACAATAAGGCTGGTATCCTGCCGCAGGAAAAACTACCGTGGTCCTCTTAAATATGCCAAGGGCTCCAGGCACGGTAAAATATGCCCCAGACAAAAAGTGAGGCATTTTGACAAATTAAGCACCTAGTTATGAAGGCTGCATTGTTATATTTGATGTTGTATCTTTGCCCAGGCTCAGTGTAAGCAGTATAATGTCCTATCAGTCTTTCCTCTGTGGCCTGCTGCTCTGTGTCATTTCATTTCCTCCACAAGGGCAAGTTGCAGCTGTATTAACAAGTCCCTATCACTACTTGATGCCATAGAAATTTTAATGCCAGACCATCCAAAAGGAAGTACATGGGAGAAAAAAAAAAAGGGGGGGAGGGTAAAAAGGGGGGAGCTTTGCCAGCCCAGTGGCTTGGCTTAATTTTTTAATATGCGTTAGCACCTTGCCTTAATCCGACTCTAATGTACATCGTCAGGGGTTACTGTTGAGATAGAGAAAGGGGCTGTCAATCAAAGCCTGGTCAAATTATACCCAGACTCCATTAGATTTAAAATAGAGCGATGAGGTCTAGTGTGAGTCAATCAAATCATTTAAGAATGGCTGTTACGGTTATTATGTTCTACTTGTTATGGAACCTGCTCTTACCTTTATTACCATCACAGTGAAAGTGAAAGTGAATGACCACTGAAATGCACCTGTTGTTTTGATGTGAAATGTTATTTTATATTTTCCTTGAACTCCCGTTTCATATTGTCTTGCATACAGAAAGACTGAAACATACTGTCTGTCCGTATGCAAACTCTTCCAGGCCATCTGTGATACAGAGAGTCATTTAGAGAACATAATAACAAAATAACTAATCTATTCCAGAGTATGAGTGTGTGTGTGTTTTTCCATTACAGCCAGAGCTGGCAAATGAAAATATGGGGGGAAGAAATTAAAGTATGAAACTGAAATACAGGTAAAACTAAAATGACTTATCAAAAAGTATGCATGCATTACACAGATGAATAAATGTTGCTCTTAAATATTAATAAATGATTTAGTGAGTTTGGGGAAGATGTAGTTAAACTTATTTGTTTGGTGCAGTGTAGACTACGTACCTGGACATAGGAGGATCCAATTAGGAATAATCAGGACACCACATGGGGAAAAAAAAAGGAAAACCAAGTGTTAGGATGCTGATAAAAGGAACATATTTAAAAAAAAAAAAAAAAAATGTTTAACTTATTCATTGCAGTTCCTAAGCTAACTTTGCAGAGAGTTAAACAAGGAACCATAATGTGTTTCATCTCCAGAATAAAGCATTTCACACTGTGTTTTGGTTTTTGGGCAAAACTCCTTAGATGAGTGAAATTGCCAAATAAGACAAAGCAGATGCATCTGTTCCGTTAGGCACGGACCAATTTTTGGAGTGAAAATCTGTAAGTGAATAACAGGCCAACTGACAATATGTGTAAAATGAGAATACTGTTGTGAAACATTTTCATTTGGGCTGTTTGTAAACATGACATGAGCTGTATAACTGCCAGACGCACTTACCAGTCACATTAACAACTAGCAGAAAAGTAGGGGAAAGACAAATTGCCAAAAATGACATTATCATTTCCGTATATGTCACCTGGCAAGTAGATCTATGTCAACCACCGTGTGTGTGCGTGCGTGCGTGCGTGCGTGCGTGTGTATGTGTGTGTGTGTGTGTATGTGCGTGTATCCCCCGTGCATGTAACTGAGTGAGTCTGTGTGTGTCTGACCTGCTCCATCTGGAGGATTCAAGCACTCGGGGGCTGTCACACAATAGGGAGACGAAAGCCCGCTGAAGGATAACAAATGACTTCATGGCAAAACAGCCATTGAAATTCTTTCAGTATGTGGCATTAAAAACAACTGAACAAATAGAGATAAGAAGGTGGGTAGGATTTGAAATGAGATTTTTTTTTCTCTCTCTCCCCTCTCCCTTCCTCTCTCCCTCAGCTTAAAAGCTAAACAAAACAAATGGAGCTTATTACTGCAGATTACCTTACACTGGACAGATTCACCGCATGAGGCCTAGTGTAAACAATGTCTTTCTCTCCGTGTACTAACTATGTGCCATTTATAACAGTGAGCAATCATATCCACAGTGCCCAAAGATAAAGCAAAATATATCCTGGCTTGCAGTTTAAAAATATAATTGTTTAAAGGGCTGTTTCTATGTGGGTTACCATAGCAAACACTGATAAACCAATTAGAGTCTGTTATATTACTGCTTACATTACCTCTGCAACAACAGCGGGTGCCATAGGGGACTGGCTGGGTGTCTAGTGAGTCAAGGGAAAAGCTGAGCCGGGCTCCATCCATCTAACGATGTCACTCAGGAGGTGACAGGCCACGTTGTTAACACCGCAGCCATGTCTATTTTATTTCCACGTCTTAATCCATTTTTTATAATAGACCTGATTGCACGTAATGTACTTTTGACTGGTTTCGCTCAAACTTTTCTTCTCACGCACGCATGGAAAGTGAGCTGCGGTTTCTCCACAGACACCTTACAGTATGAATAGACTTTTTTTTTTTTTGGGTCTTTTATATACGCGTGCGTTATGAAATGATTTTATTAAAATTAATCCACATCCAGTGTGATCAGGCAGCAAAGTGGAGTTTAAAAGGTACGCCTCAACGTCAGGTACGTCAACAAACAGTACATAGTGCGTAAGAAAAAAAACCTGCTCAGAATTTATCATGCGACCTCGTCGGCCTAACAATCAGGCGTTAAAGAGAACAAAAGCCCATTCCAAATAAATTCCCACTGTATTTGTGCTGGGATTTGATTTACTGGCCTGTGGGGAGACACCATTTGGTAGCACAAGAAGAGGCGGGGAGAGGTAGGTGGTGTCTGAGTGGAGAGTATGTGTGTGTATGTATGTGTGTGTGTGTGTGTTTGTGTGTATGTGTATGAGGGGGCTGGGCACCAGGGGATGGTGGGTAGGGGGGTGCTCATGTGCCAGAAGTGTTTATTGTGTCATGGTGATTTATTGAGTGAGCTTCATTTCACTGAATGTTCTCAGATATTTATTTCCCTAAAGGCCCCACAAAGATATGAACAGGCCTGCATCCACATATGTCATCATTGCCCATTTTACAGCGTCAGGAGATTTCTCTCAAACTAAGAGGGGGAAGAAAAAGAGAGAGGGAGAGAAACAGCTAGTGGCGATCAGGGCACCTCTCCATCAAAGCCCTGTAAACAATGGTACCTCAGCAACACGGAAATGGCATTTTGGAATATGGCTGACGACTTTTTAGCGTTCATCCCTCCTCCTTTCCCCACTCTTTCCTGCCAAATACATACTTACAGAGCATACATAATTTAACGCAAGACTTTGAAGGCCCACTCAGCAAGACTGGTTCAATGTTCAAGAAGTCCTCTAAGCTCTAAGTTTTCATTGCATTACAGTTTGTACCTTCCTTAAGCTGAGTGTGAAGTTTTACCTGCTGTGAGACTCTTTTTAATATCTGAAAATGAACAAACTAAAAGAAGTTATATAATACCCATTAGAATGATCCCTGTCAAGATAGATTGGTGTCAAAAATGATAATTCTTCAGAATAAAAATTGTAAAATTATTTATTAAATTAGCATTAAAATATGAAAACCTAAATCAAAAAGTATAATCTACGCTTATTCTTTGTCATTTAACATCACTGATCATACAATTCAATGTATAGATATTTAGTTTAAAAGGAGCCTGAATGTGTAAGACAAGGAAGAATTCAGTAACTAAATTATTCACTCTATTTCCATTAAAAAGTAAATAAATGTCAACAACTTTTTTTTTCCATGACTTGAATGTAGTTTACCTGACTTTTTTTGTTGTTTTTTTTCTAAAAGGCCAAGGAGTGTTATGGTAAACTACTATCTGCTTGATTCTTATTCTGTGGGGGTAGAGTGTGGGTGAGGCAGCCAGATGGTAGGAGTCTTTGATTCTCCAGATGGCTGTTCTGTGTGGTGCTCAGTGACACTGGGCAGGCTCATTGACATGCTGCCTCCCTCCCCTCCATCTCTTCGCCTCCTCTTCCTTCACCTCCTCCTCCAACATAGTCACTGTTACGAAGATGGATACCAGCCCCCTGGCCTCTAGCTCCAGATCTTGAGAGGATGGGATGGGACTTTCTACTTAGCCCACCAAAGAAAATGTCAATGTTTGGGACCATATTGATGACACCCATTTGCTACTGTCAAACCCACTAAATTGTCTATAGGAGGTGACTGGTATTGAAACAAAAATGATTTGAGGGAACAACGAGCACTGATTTTAGATCAGTGACAGCAAAGTGCATTTTGTGTTAGAGTTTAACGTACATTTTTCCAATTGCTAATCTAAAAATTGCACCATGTTAAAGACCGTCGATAATTATCGCAATAATGATGATGAAAATATAACCCAGTTTGCCATGAAAGCAAGACAAAAAGTATTACACTGTTATTATTACTAGGTTATTTTGTCAGTGTGCATAAATTATTAACAGGCACTGACTGCTGACATACAGAAAATTGTCGTCTTGACCCTCATCATTATTTTTAGGGGAGGAGAAAACACACCCTACCCATATTCACTGCAGGAAATGAATCGACATTCATGCACATCTAAATTAGCCAGTTAAGCAAATCTTGGCCTAATTTGAATTGGACCAGTTAAGACCGTGTTTCTGCAGATCAGCCAAGCTCTGGCATTAAACGTTCCCTGCTTTTATTCCCTGACCCCTGGTGCACCTCTCCTTTTGGGGTCATATCATCATTACCATAGTGCAAGCTCAGAGACTGTGTTTCTGTGTGCCTTAATTAATGTGTGTTTATAGGGGGCCACAGGAGTGAGTGCACTTAATGAAACATTGCTATGGTAGCCTCCGGGGTCCAGAAGAGACAGCTTCTCTATTGTGCTGCTGATTCTTACAGGCTGTAAACACTTAATTGATCTGAGGAGCATATTTCACTGCACATTCTAGGGAAATCCTTTTCGAGTTGGGACCGTTCATGATTAGTTTTTGACTTCTCTTTCAGGGAGATGAAATAAGAATTAACACCATTAACCCTCTTCAAGTGCTGATGACAACGCTGTGCACAAAGTAAAGGCAAAAAAAAAAAAATAAAAAAAAAAAATGGAAAAGATACAGCGTAATCAAGAACACAGACCTGGGTATGTTTCGAAGTCTGTGTTGTCAGTGTGTGTGGCTATGATGAGACCGCTGAAAATGATCTCTGATTGTTGTGATGTCACGTCTGGGAGTCTGGGGAAAGTATTGGTGCTATAAAAAGGCCTGGAGGTCCCTCTCCTGTGGTGGATTGCTTTCCTCTCGCAAAGAGTGATCTTGTGTGTGCGTGTGTGTCTGTCTGTGTGGGTCTGTGTGTGTCGGTGTGTGCACTGGGGCCGATGACAGGGGCCATGGCCTCCACACCCGGGGGACCGCCAATGAGAAAGAAGCATTTCCTCTAACATTCCATGGGTCACAAAAACAATTTGCCCAGAGAAAAGTGGCTAAACAGCCACAATGCTACTCTGTGGTGCTGTGAATGTGAGGGGGGGGGCTAAAAAAAAACAAAAAAAAACAAAAAAAAAACCTGCCTGGTTTTCTTTCACTTTCCTCCTGTAATGAAAAAAGACCATGCACAATACCTTACAATTAAGCAGACAAAATATGACACCATTAAAAAATATTATTCTGCTAGCTCAACAGCGCTGTATAATTAATAAGTTTGCCGTGTGTGTTCTGAAACTGTTATGCATTGGAAAAAACAAATTCATTTTTCATGCTTCAATTGCTTTGTGATTACTGTTAATCGAGAACACAGAATGATTCCCTACTTCATTACCCTGTACACATACCATGTCTGCAGCAAAACGGTTACTACGTGACTAACCCCTCTCTGAAGTGTCCCCATCCCAGTAATTCTTATTCTAAATATGTCCACTTCAGTTAGTCATATTATCTAAATCTAAACATAGACAATCAGCGCGCACACACAAACACACATACACACACACTCACACACACGATTATCTGCTGTCCTTTAATCAGCACAGTGTCTGGACCCCTGGAGAACATTCATGATGACATAACATCAGGTCAAGTGAAACCCTGAGAAGGAATGCCTGGCTAAGCCCACCACAAATAAGTCATAGAAGATAAAGACATATAGCTTTAATACAGCCAGAGCACACAGACCCCTTTCTTTTTCACAACCCAAATGGGCTGACTTCAGGGACAGGTACAGAGAACAGAGCGGACATTCCTCAAAATACTCCCGATCTAGGACAAGTGAAAAACAGACAATGACAAGTGGCTGGTGCAGTGTTACTAGGGCAGTAATCTGAGGACAGCAAAAAAATAAATAAATAAATAACCTTTGTAAAATGACCGCGAGGCGCTGCCCGTGATAAACTGCTGTGTTGTGAGACATTTAAGGAAACAGCACAGCTTGGCTTATCCTTTTCACTCATCCAGATAAAAGTTGGCGAGAGCGCGTGAAGTGGAGTTCTCTCGCTGGCTGAGTATGAAAATGTGTTTAGCGGCAGTCTTAAGAGGAGTTGATTGGGGGTGGAGGATTCTCCCTGAACACAGTGCTTTCCCTGGGAGAGTGAGGCCAGGTAGTTAATAGGGGTCAGAGCCAGGGCTGAAGTGTAAATTGGCAGGGGTGCATCAATTAGAGGGTGGCAGAGGCTAGGATAAGGAGAGGAGAGAAGAGCTAGATAGAGCAGGAGACAAGCATATAATCTTTATCACCACAGTGAGATGCTGTGGGAGTCTCTGTCCGAAAGAAAAAAGAAAAGCTGAAATATTGCACAAATTAATGAGACAAAACACTGGCTTTATAGTCGTGTCTAGAATGAGATTTGAGTAATCACTGTATTTTGATAGTATGGTCTGTCGAGCTCACAATTTCCGTCTGGGTGTGTTGTGCTTGGCTCTAACACACACACACACACACACACACACATTGGTGCTTCTCGTGTGTCTGAATCTATTTGTATGAAAGACATAGAAGTAAGCCACATAGCCCACCTGGATACAGACGAAGAAGTCCTTCAACATATGTAGAATTACTCAGACACCCAAGAGAAAATAACTCAAGTAGCCTTTTTTCCCCCTTTGTACACAGCTACTGAATGGATCACTTTGTACGCACTATGTATATCTGAGTGTGTGCCAATGTGCCCTCTTGTCTGCTAATATTCGTGTCCTTGTGGGCATGTGCGCAGGTTATTCAAAAGAAGAGATATTTGATTATATTGTGTTCACCTATCCAAGTGATCCAAATGATTTGAACATCGAGCATTGGAGCAGACGGGCACTACGGAGCTTACATTTGCAATCTTATACCGTTTAAGTGTATATTGGAAAAAAGACAATCTCGCTTATTGAACACATTCACCCTGGAGGGCAAACTGCTACGGTAATGAACACCACACTCTCAGAGAATTACAGTGTCCTTTATCCTGCTGTAGTGGAGGATGAAAAAGGATCTGGCCGACACACACGCACACACACACACATGCACGAACACACACACACACGAAGAGGAAAAGTAGAAGAGAGTGAAACAGAGCAAACACGCATTTCAAAACCCCATAAACCTGTAAACAAAATCTGTGGAGCAGATAAATTATAAACGCCACAATGCAATTAAAGCCAAATTCAATTTGAGCACACACTGTCCATCTGTCACGGTGAAACAAAAGCTGAGAACCTCCATTATTACCAAATCCCTGCTCCCGTTAATTTGCTTGCTGGGAGATTTTTAGTTTCTAGGAGCAGGCCGTACTTAAATGCCAGGGTTGTTCACTGAGATCTACGTCCTCTGAAAACAGCCTCCAGATGCTCCCAATCAGCCGCTATCAAACTGCCACCTCTTTTTCTCCAATAAGAATATTTTTTCTTTTTCCCTCTGATCTTAATGAGGTTCTTTGTTCAACAACAATACAACAAAACAGGGATACCTCAGGAGAGAAGCACCATCATCTGCATTCTCCAGCAAATTTACTAATGGAGCAACAGAAATTAGCAATAAAAAATAAAAAAAATAAAAAGAGAGAAAGAGAGAGAGAAACCTGAAACATCTAAATTTGTATTGGAGTCTGCTTCTTAAAAATGCTCTTTTGATCACATCAGCATGTCTTACAGGGGTTGTCTAAAAGCCCTTCTAACAGGTGAGAAAATAACAGCTGATACTGTCACAGTGTGCATCTAAGATCTTTAGTCAAGCTCTGGTGAATCATTGTGTACGCTTCCTTGGTCTTGGTGAAATAGAAGCGCTCCTCTTCCTAATCCTGTTTGGCCACTTTAGAATGGGAGATAGAGATCTGTGCCCCAGAATTTGAGAGCGGGGTTCAAGGGACTGAGCTTTCGCTGCTTTAAGCCAGAGGGTGGGAAAGAAAAAAAAAAAACAACTATCATCTTCAAAGGTAGAAGAGTGTGTCAATTTAAAATCAGAAATGTATCTGGCATCTTTATGCTTCTTAAACTACAATACATCTCGGCTGATTAAAGCACATCAAAGACGGCTCATTCATTCCTCAGAGCAACGAGGGGAGATTTTAATTGCAAAATGTTAAACCTCACAATTAAAGGCTTTGTGCTACTCAGAACTAACCCAAACACAACCATTAAGGACAGCATACAAATTAGCCTCAACAGAAATGAGACTCAGGGACGAGGATAGAACTATGACGTGCACTGCACAAATGATAATCTCCCATCAGAACCATCTCTGGGCACTGTCCACACAATTAGAGAGAGGATAAAGCTGGAGATGTGCCTTTCATGATCTTTCCTTTGCTTGTGACATTTTTGTTCACACACTTCCAGGCAAACCTGCTAACGAGGAGAGCAAATAAAAGGTGCTATTGGACCTGATCATTGCCATCTGCTTCTTGAAAAACAATATGACAGTTGAAATAAACACATACATAAACACAAAAGTGCATATAAACATAAAAAAAATTATTTACAGATGTATGCGTAGAAACACGGTGCACAAACGCCTACAAAGATACACATGCACACACACTATTGAGGTGTCTGTGTGTCAAAAAGGACTGTGCCTGCCATGATAAGAGGCTGACAATGATACTGTACAGCTATTAAGCTGGAAATAGCCTGCCAATACAAACAGTTGTCCGGCCAGCCCATTGTCTGGCTGTGGATTTACAGTGAAGCCCAAAGAATTTAGTCAACTGCACTTTTGTAGGTAGTTTCCTGAACCTATTCAGAACATTGTTTTCTTTCAAAATACTGGAGCATTAATAAAGAAAAATAAACACATTGCAAAGGTGTGACAGTAAGAGAATAGATAAAGCTCGCGGTTACCGTGCACACACACCCAGCGCGCGCACATGCCTCCTTGTAACAAGCACAGAGCCCCCTTTTACAACCCCTCAGAGTAACAACCGTGTCTAATTAAAATTCACATTTCAACCAAAAAGGGAAAACAAGCCATCTTTGAACAATCCCGTCCGTCCTCGCCCTGGTCATGAATTTCAGATAAACACTGCGATACACCGAGAGTAGTGCCACATTAATTAAAAGCCTTGATAGACACGGCTTCCATCTAACAGACCTATCAGGAATTAAATTTGTATCAGCGGCAGAAAGAGCAGTTGAGGGGTCCCTCAGGGGGATTAATGAAACAGACTTTCATAGAGGAGTCATCAGAGCCCTGGGCTGAGGGGAGGAGGCAGGGAAGAAAGGGCCAGCAGCAGGATGTCATGTGTGGGACCGTCGCGTCACTGACCTCTCATTTCATACTTTAATAAAGTCGCACCCAGGTGTCCTTGATGCCTTCCAGTCGCCTGGGGCTCTGGGAAAAGCTAAACAGGAGGCAGCCATAACATAATTCTGAATGCTCACCCCTCCCTTTCTCTGTTCCCTCTGTGGTGTTGTGTTATACATCCATGGGCATGCACATACAGGTATACCTGCGACTGTACACAAACATGAATTACATACCTTATATGCTTTGTGTTACCTCCATTGTGCAAATTTTATCAAGACGAACTGTGTTTTGGTTGAGAAATATGGGGCCATTTCCTCACAGAAGTCTTCAACTCAAGCATCCAACTTGTGCAATGCAAGGTAAGTGACAGAGTTACATCAGATCTGCAGAAAAAGGCTTACATTCTGCGGAGTGGGGGGGTACAAGGTTTGCCATGTCAGGTCAGCTTCATGATTTACTATCATGTGCAGTTGGTTACAGGAAATTGGAACGGCGCAGACTTGCTTCTGAATTGTGGTCGAGACAGTTTTCAGTTGAAAACAGAAGCAGATTATCTCGATGAGAAAGCAGCAGATTTAGAGATGTACAGTATGCAATATGTTATCACAACACAGTCAGCCCAGACAGCTGCTATCTGTCATAAACTCTGGCTATTGTTGGCCACACTACACAGCAACATGTGACCTGATCTAGATGAGCAGCCACTGAGCAAATACAGAGTGGAATGGTGTCATTTTTAATAAAGCTGTTTTATGGACTCCAGTCAACAGAGCCAGAGGAACAGGCTGAAACTTCCTTGTGCAAATGATATGGCAGTAGGAGTTTCATAACTTCCTCTGCTCAGACAAGCCTGTGGCAAGTCTCCTAACAGAACACGATGCAGCAGTCAGAGAGAGAGAGAGAGAGAGAAAGAGGGAATGAAAAAAATAACCTCAGCCTTATCAAGATTTTACAGAGACATTTCTTTAATTAGTTTTAATATTTCTTGTTTAGATAATGTCAGCCAATTGACAATTCAGTCCCAAACGGAACACGGGGGGGAACTCTGGACTTCTCTGATACAGAGAAAATGGATGATTAAAAAGATTGCTTACTCCATTTGATTTAAATGCATATGCATATTTTGGACAGGAATCAAATACCTTTGCGTGGATAAACTTTCGCTGCTGATCTTATCATTAATGTTTGAATGATATCACACTACGGTGTTGTTAAATGCACAAGTAAATTGTTGTAGAGAGAAAGGTATGTGTGAAAGCTTAATTGTGCAAACACACTCAGAACAGCTCTATGCTTTCCTAGCGCTGTATGCTCTATTTGCTGCCTGGAAGGCGGTGTGGACATGAGGAGTTCTCACTGGTGACGGAGTGGCAATGGAAAAATAATTAGTGTTGCTGAGGAAAAGTTTCCTCAGTTTGTCTGCAATCTCAGACAAACACACTGGGCCTCAACCCCAAAACAATGTTGATCAAAGCACGTAAACATCTGGAGCAATGAGACTTGCCTTTGGAACAAAAATATCTATTTATGTTTTTCCAAGATTACCTCTAAAGATAACCAGACTGTGCACATGAGGGAGCACTTAGAATATGCGAGGTTTAGAGTGCGATATTGTAGCCTACATTACCTGTATATCCCCCCACCTGTCTTCGCGCTAATCTTTGTTTTTTCCACACTCCCACATTAACACATTCTCAGAGCTTTTGTACTCATGTCGCCTCTCCCTAACCACCTATCTCTGTCTCCCCCCCCTCTCCCTACTCTCCTGCACACACCTTTTCTCTTCACCGGGCAGCAGGTGTTGAGTAGTTGTGTTTACCCCCCCACCTCCTTTCCCTACCATTCTCTCTCTCTCCAAGGTTCCCTTTCCCTTTCTCTCTCCCTGTCTTTCTCTGTCTCTCTCTCTCTCGCTCTCCCTCTCTGGCAGCTGGTAGAAAGAGGGTGGGGGCTATAACAGCTGCACATGAGGGCGGGTGGAAAAAAAAAAAAAAAAAAAAAGCGCACAAGGCAAACAGCTCCAATCCCCTCAGGGTTGTCAACTCCAATCCCCCCAACCTCTGGTGTTTTTTAACCAGGCAAACACAGGGAAAACTGTTGCAGTCGGAAGACATCAGAGTCCCCATTCCATCAGCTGTACCTGGTGAGTAGAGTGTACGCTCCCTGAGGGGTCTCTGCATGAAGCAGACGAGTGGACGGCACCAGGAGTATCCACTTAAATCCACTTACTACCATTTAATAATTCTGAGTTTGGAAAACATGTCACTTCTAAATGGAAATTGTGCTGGAGGTACTTACATCTGTTGGAGACAAACACAAAACAACGGACACCATCAGGGTGCTTCTTTTTTCTCTTTTTTTTTTCCAGCCCTCTCCAAGTCTGAGCTATGTCGGTTTGTGCAAGTGTGTGTGTGTGTGTACGTGCGTATGTGTGTCGTTTTCACAAACAGCATCAAAATACATGAGATCAGCTCTCGGGCTTTGTTTGGCCCTGGCAAGGTTAGGCCAGCCTCATTCCAAATTTCCTGAGGGGGAACAGAGAGAAAAACGATTCCATGCAGATAAATCACTCGCACAGATCAAAAGACAAATCAGTGGCAAAGACAAAAGATGCTGACTTGCAGAGAACAATGGAGACAGGGAGACGTAGGTATCAGAGGAGCCGGCCCTAAGATCCCCGGCCCTGCTCAATCAAACCTGCTAACCAGAGTTTGCATACGAGGTCAAATAAACTCTGCATCTGCAAGAAGAGAGGTGTATTTAACTGATGTTGTGAAGACAGCTTTTAAGGGGGAGTAGAGCTGCTTAGTTTTCGAAGAAGTATCATTCGGAAGGACTTTTTGGATTTGCAAACTCATCTTCCGGGTTTGAATGAATGGATACCCTCAGAGTGTAAGATGTCCTGTTTTAAAAAGAAAAATGAGAAGTAAAAGAAAGATGGGGGTAAAGTACTTGATATAAACCACTGGTGTGTGTGTGTGTGTGTACTTGTGCACGAACATGTCATTTTGGCTTGATGTATGTGTTCAGCCTGGCTGTCTATAGTGGTGCATCTAAAAGAAGAAGTTTGTCCCATACAGCCCTTCACGCATCACAGCCCACAGTCTTTTATTAACTTCTTCAATACAAGCAATAAATAAATATACGGAATCCACAACTCTTTATCATCTATTCATCGTTTTAGAGAATCAAGGTGCCGCGGAGGAAAAGGAGCCCTTTGGGAAGTAACATGTACGAGATGAGAGCCAGCGGCGCCCCTCACAAATATTACCTTTTGATCAAACTGCTTAAACTGCTGTTATCAGAGGAACATATCATTTTTACAGCTCTGTTATCTGTTTAAAAAAACAATTCTCACAAAAGGAAAGGGTCATACGAAAAGCACCTTGTGACTTCGCTTTAAAGCCTATTTTATAATGTTGAGAGCCAAATTATGTTCAAAAACATAGTTCGCCATGCACCAGTGACAACCATTATTTGATCCCCTCCTCTGAGATCTATGTATGATAACACATCAATTTAGATTAAGGTGATATGAAAGAGAAATGTAAAATAGGTTTCAAGGGGGGGGGAGGAGCAGATGCAATTGGAGATGAATAAAATGATATTAAAATTAACATGTTGAGCTTCCGTACAGTTACGATTGACCTATGAAGTATGCTTGATTTTTAGATTGATACTCTGGGTGCAGATTGGAGGTAATAGCCGTCTGTGAAATCTGCTGAACTTGTCAAAAATGTCACGTGTCTTGACATTAGGCTTTATGTAAAAAAAAAAAAAAAAAAAAGAAATTGGGGAGGGGGGGGGTTGAGGAGGCCAATGAGGTCAAAGGATTTGCCTAATAGATTTGGAAAAAAGAGTTCAGGACCCATTCAGGTGTCATGAGGAAAGATTAGCTTTAAAATGTATCCGTTAGCCTGGGTTACACCAAGCCCTCCGCGAAACTGACCCACGTTCCACACTCCCAGTCACTATCTCCAGTCCAAACAAGTGAGATTTGATACCGCTGTTCTGGCCTGGAACAGAGGGAAAAAACAAGCCCACTGCCACAACAAAGACAGGAAATTCAGCATAGATTCCTACTTCTCTCTTTTCTCCTGCTTCTCTATACCTAACAATGCTGGTAATGGAGAGAGAACAGTGCCCGGAGCTGGCAGAGACACCTGCGACATATTTTCTCCCCCACATACCCCCTCCTCGCCTACACACCCGTCCACCC
>JAPTYR010107154.1:0-11253 GCA_029814505.1 Siphamia roseigaster | reverse complement strand
GCCCTGCGTGGTGTCATTGAATGCTACGTCAGCCCATCAGTTGTGTCATCCAGGTTATGCGTGGAGGCCGAATGGTTCCTCTGATCCGTTGTGAGTGACTTTATGCGTCTGTATTGTAGGTCAGTTTAATATAAAATACTGGTTATGTGATGATGGTTGTGCGCTGATTTCGGCTGGATGTTTGTTTGTTTTATTTTTTATTTATTTATTTTTTGGGGGGGGGGGGTGTCTTTTGCGCGATGTTGCACCCGGGCCCAGATTAGGTCAGAACCGGCTCAGGGTGTGGGCCTGAGTTTGACATATGTGTGATAGAATATGTATTTGTAAAACGTAACTAGGCTTCCCCTGCACTACTTTAATAACTTTGTTCCTTTCTTGAAAAAAATCCTCTGCAGTGAAGAAAATGTCTTTTGTGTTCTACAGTTCTTGTACAGTCTAATGCTTTACAAACTACAATGGCCGTGAAACCAGAGATCCCGGGCTAAAAAAAAAAAAAAAAAAACAATGTCCTTTTCTGAAGCTGTTGTTGTGTTCAGAGGCACATGCACACAATTGAGAAAACATGTCGAAGCAGTTTTGATCAAACGTCAAATCTGCTCTGCCTCCTTTAAGAATTTTTGTTATGTCAGAAGTAAAAGGGGTGTGGTTATGTCCTGGAATTACCTTTATATTGTTGTTCAGCTGTTACTCAGTGAGGTGAGTTCTATCAAGAGCTGAACAAATGTCTCTTTTGCAGATTTTCACGTCCATCCTCTTCTCCAATCCCACCACACTGTTGGGAGCTTTTGCTGCGTTGCTTTTCCTTTACCATGTTTCCAGTAGCTTCACCTCTCAGCGAGTTGGGAAAGAACCCCCGGGGCCAAAGCCTCTGCCTCTGCTTGGAAACCTGCTGCAGCTTGACCTCAATAGACCTTACAAGTCGTTATGTGAGGTGAGTTCAACTCCTAATGTAAAGTCAGTTTAGTATATTAAATTTTTCATTTAAAATGCATCTAAATGTTTTTGAATTGTCAAAAGATGTATTTTACCCTCTCCAGATTTCTAAAGAATATGGATCTGTATTCACAATTTACTTGGGAATCAAAAAAGTAGTGGTACTGGCTGGATACAAGACAGTCAAAGAGGCTCTGGTCAACTATGCAGAAGAGTTTGGGGACCGAGACATCTCACCTATTTTTTATGACGGAAACCAGGGTCATGGTATGAATTCCTTTATAAATATTTTTAAAATATTGTAATTATTGGCACAATATTTTAAATAATGATTACTTTTTGCAGCGAAAGCAACTTGTTCAATCTTTGTTTTTTGGGATTATGTATATGATGCACATTATACTAATATACACATTATTTACTTAATTTACACTCCTGATCTAAATTTTAAGACCACTTAAATTTGTATTTATTTATTTATTTTTGTCTCACTCCCATTTTTTCTAAGAGGGATGAAAAATTATTAAATAAGAAATAAATAAAAATACATGAATAACTAAATAAATGTACAACTAAAAGTATAAATAAATAAATACTTCAGTAAATAAATAAGCACATAAATAAATGCATAAATGAATCAATAATTAAATGCATATGTTTTATATATTTATTGATATATATTAATATTTATTTATTTCCTCAATTATGCATGCTTTTTAAAAATGTATTTGTTTACTTATATATTTATTTATTTCTCTATATTTTTTGCATTTCCTGATTGATTTATTTGTGTGTGTGTGTGTGTTTTGAATTTATATATTTCAATATTTCCACATTTACTTATTTCCATATATGTAAATTAAGTGGGTGGGGCTTACTCCAATCTGAAGCGGGATTGGTTGCATCGATGTGCTCTGATCTACTGATGCTCCCTTTACTGGTCCTGTCAAATTTCACAGCGGCACATGACAGCCCCAAACTACACCATGGTCGGTCCAGGAGATTCAGTCTTTTGTGGCCGACGTAAAAAAATCAGATGAGAACAAGAAATTAGTGAGTTTATCAGTGCCTCTGAGCAGACGACAAGGAAGTAGTGGACTGCAATGACGACCAGGTAAAGTCAATTCTATCCTGGAATGGAAACACTCTCCGGGAATACCGAGCCGAATTGAGTCGAGCTGGTACCAGTGGTATTCCAGGTACCAGTGGTATTCCTGGGGAGTGTTTCCATTCCAGGATAGAACTGACTTTACCTGGTCATCATATCAGTGGTATTTCCTTGGATTCTGCTCAGAGTTACTGATAAACTCACTCATTTCCTGTTGTCTGAAGTTTTACATCACAACCACAGACTGAATCTGCTGGACCAACCATGGTGTAGTATTATGGGATGTCATCATGTGGATTAATGTAACGATATATTTACTGTCAGCTTCCAAACCTGTATGTTAAAAAAAAAAAAAAAACTGTGGGTCAGACAGACAGACAGACTGACCAACCAGTGTCTGTTTTAATTTCCCTTGGAACCTGGGCGGAGTGATACCAAAAAACTAGAACCAGATTCCAGGTCCTTTTTCATAATGGAAATGAAAAAAGGCTGAACCGAACCGAGTCGAGTCCAGCCAAGCAGAGCCGAAGCAGTGGAAATGCAGCAGAGTAAAGGAGTGGATTGCGTCTGTCTGGTTCACCAAATAAACCAATCCTGCTTCAGATTGGAATGAGCCCCGCCCACTTAATTTACATATATTTTTCAACTGATAAAAAGGACAGAGTAATAAATAATAATTAAATAAAATAAATGTGGAAATATGTAAATAAATAAAAACAACTACATGAAATCAGGAAATGCTAAAATAAATAAATAAAATCATGCATAATTGAGGAAATGAATAAATAAATATTAAAATATGGAAATAAAAACAGACATTTAATTATTTATTCATTTATTTATACATTTATTTCTGCATTTATTTATTTATTCATTTATTTCTTATTTAGTTATTTTTTTGTCCATCATATTTTTCTTTTTGCATTTTGAAACTCTATTTGGAACCTTCTTAAGATCCAACAGTCCAAAAATACAAATCCTTGCAATTTTTCAACTGCTCTTAAGATTTTTGATCAGGTACGTATATTGACATATGCAAATGATATTTTTTTATATTTTCTTTTAATATTCTGCAGGGATTGTTTTTGCCAATGGACAAACATGGAAAGAGATGAGAAGATTTGCCATTACCACTCTGAGAGACTTTGGAATGGGCAAACGAGTAGCAGAGGATAAAATTATAGAAGAATGCAGCTACCTGATCCAAATGTTTGAAAAGCACAAAGGTATAATATTTTATAGGTATAGATATTTTCTCTGGCACACAAATGGCATTTTTCTTGATGTTAAATAAGAATGACAAGTGGTGCCAGGCACTAGCAGAACAAATTCGGGCCAGGCCAGGGGTGGGACACATGACCAGCCCCTCTAAACCCAATAAAGAAACCAAACCAAATCAATCAGCAGTACATAGGTAAACAAACACATACATGATGTCAAAACATTGGAAATTGTCACATGGTGGGAACCCATAAGGAATTTTTTGATTGGTAAAAACCATGGAGAAACACATCGGTAGACACAGTATGGGACGAGAAGGTGTGGGGGGATGGGATTAGGGAGGGGGGAGATATCAGTGTATGTGCATGCATGTCCATGTATTTTGGCAGTATCCAGCCCTGGGCTCCAATCCAAGATAAAGACAACAAGTCTGGGTGTTTACACAGATGTTTGTTAGATAGCGGGGCACAGAACTTTGCTATCCTTGAGGCCAGGGAGAAAGATTTCTTTCTCCCTGGCCTTTCATTTAACTTCCTTTTTCATTAAAAAGATGCTGGGACAACTAAATATCTAGTCCTTCCACATTCTTTACCAGTGTGGCCAGGGTCCAGAGCACCTCCGCTGACTGTCCTGCGATGTAATCAGGTCTCTTCTGCTAGTCTGCTGACTAGAGTGGAACCAGGTTCCCACTCTTCCCGGATGACTGCTCAACCGCGAGCCATAACTTGGTCAAACAGTTCTCCAAACCTCCATCTTCTCCTGAGACTGGGCCACGGCAAGCTTAAGCCCCGTCACAGAGTCAGTGATCATTGCAAAGCGATCCTTAATTTCCCCTGTCAGCACAGGAGCCACCTTAAGTGCTGTGGTTTATCCAACTTTGTGGTAGATCAGCACTCCTCCACAGCCAATCATGAGGAATCCAAACACCATAAATCCAAACAGGTACGCATCTTCAATATCTTCCACTGACAGAGCCGACAGGCAAATCACTTGCCTCTCTCGCCAGGAGTCAACGGTGTATTCAACCATGTAGGTGCCAACAGGGCAGCTGGGCTCTCCCAAACCATGGGCTCTCCCATTTCCTTGGCGAAGAGATAATGTCAATTGTGCTGACTGCCCAACTAACCAAATCCATTATTAATAATTCGGGAGCATGGCAAGCAGAGGGCCCAGGAAAATACAGACATAATCAGACGAGACTGGCGCACATGACAAGCCTAAAATAAGAGGGGAGGCAGCAGCAAAAAAGAATGTGACTACTACCTTTGATAGACAGAAGAGAAGACACAAGGTTCAGAGCCAAGCGTGGCGTTATGGCATGGTTGTCATTTTGGCATCCATAAAAAACAGACTGCAGTGGCAACGCCCGTGAGTCCTGCGTGGCTGCTGTGGCACATCATCTACAGCAGGTGTCTCCTACTCTGGATCTTGAGAACCCCTATCCTGCATGTTTTAGATGTATCCCTCTTCCAACACACCAGATTCAAATTATCAGCCTGTCATCAAACTTTGCAGAAGACTGATGATGACCATCAGGTGTGCTGGAAGAGGGAACCATCTGAAACATGCAGGTGACATGCAATGGTGACAGAAAGAGTCAAAAATAAAAGGAGGGTGGAGCAAACTTCACTGAATGCAGTAGTTACTGCTGGGCAGTTGACAAGGGGCATTTCTGCCAGATGAATGATGATGACGAATTCACCCAAAATATACTTGGAGACAATATCAGTGATCCACTTGTAAATTTGCACATGAAGTTAAATGTGCGAGTGAACCTAATGCCAGTCATGCAGCACATCATTTTATTTATAATTTACACCTAACTGCATTACTAAAGTCAATCTTGTAAAGTTTTTACCAACCATGACTCATCCTGACTGGGGCACCATATATAAGCCCACATATTTCATACGGGTGTAAATATAGTAATGGAGGGGCCTGATATTCCAGTCTGGAGTATACGCCTCTCCCTCCCCTCTCGGCCCTGGCATGGGCCCCCCTTGGGCCCTGGACCGAGGGTGTGTCATCCTCCCAGACCCTCCAGAAGCACCGCCCCTGTGCAATACCCATCATCTTTATCATATTATACTGTTCAGTCTCTAAGAGTTTGTTGCTACATTTACAGGGAAACCTTTTGAAACAACTCGCCCAATAAACTATGCAACTTCCAACATCATCTCATCCATTGTGTATGGAAGCAGATTTGAGTACAATGACCCCATGTTCACAGATATGGTGGAGAGAGCCAATGAGATTATCCGCCTTTTGGGGTCAAAATCAATTCAGGTGATGTCTCCCTTTTTCAAGCAGAAGGCTCCATTTGTCCATTTCTCCATTTGAATTTTTGTTAAGTGTTTGTGAGGCTGGTTTCTGTAAAAAAATAATAATTATACATTTTCTTTGTGTTACAGCTCTACAACATGTTTCCCCGATTGGCCGGTTGGACAAAAGATCGGAAGCAACTATTGAAAAATAAAGAGATTCATGTTAAAAATGTCAAAAATTTAGCTAAGGCTCTACGAGAGACTTTGAACCCTGACATCTGCCGTGGATTTGTGGACTGTTTTCTGATTCGGAAGCAGAAAGAGGAGGTATCACAATCACTGTTTATTTGTTTCATAAAAGGAAGAGAAAAGTTTTGCTAACACTGTAAATAAATATCGACTGATAACGTGTTTGTGTTTTGTTTCAGGACTCACAAGTTAAGGACACACACTTCACTGAAAATAACATGATATTTTCAGTGACTAACCTGTTTAATGCTGGTACTGACACCACTGCAGCGACACTCAAATGGGGTTTACTGTTTATGGCTAAATATCCCCAAATACAGGGTGAGAACAGAACAGTGTCACAGTTTTAATTATATCCTCGAACAGAGTTTTGGTTATATAATTAATATTAATAATATGGTTTTGGTCTGACCGCTGCTGGATATCCTCGTGTTAACGAAATAGTCTGAAAGATATTCAGTTTAAAAATTATTTGTTTTCCATATCATGAATATCATGAACAGGATGAACTGATTTGATTTTGGAGGATTTACTATTTCTATATTGCCCACAATGGGCAGCTCAAAAGTTTAAAATCATTCAACACTCTTTTGTTCATATCTCTGGAACTATTTGTCTGATTGACTTCAAATCAAGTGCAAATGAAAGTTCATGTAAAGACATCATAGTTGTCTGGTTAAGGATTTGTGCGTTCAGGGATATACCCTTCACCACTGCTTCTGATGACATAAGCCCAGTTAGTTTATGTAATGTCACAGCATTTATTTCCATTATTTTTTGACATAACATTGCTGGACTTAGACCTGACCAACTGAATCAACCCTACTTCATATCACTGCCCCCACAGGCTTGTACTCAGTGCTGGGAATAACGGCGTTAGAGTATAACGGCGTTACTAACAGAGCCCATTTTGGGTAACGGAGTAATGTAATTAATTACACTGTCCATGATTGTAACGCCGTTATTGTTACTGAAGAAGTAACGTGTCGCATTATAATTCTGTTGAATGTGGCGCCATCCCAAACAGGGGCATTTCTGTAGCGAAGTAGTTAGAATGCTCTCGAAACTGAAAAGCTTCTTTACAAATAACCCTACACATAGGGGCTAAAGTTAAGTGAACAGTTCACCCACCTCTGAAACTTCAGAAATACAGTGGTATGAAAAAGTTTGGGCACACCCCTGATTCTCGCGAACAATGTTCAAGAATTAGTGACAAAGTTGAAGTTGCGCCGGAGCTGGATACTTCAACAAGACAACGACCCTAAACACTGCTCAGATTCTACTAAGGCATTCTTACAGTGGAACAAGTACAACATTCTGGAATGGCCATCTCAGTCCCCAGACCTGAATATTATTGAAAATGTGTGGTGTGATTTAAAGCGGGCTGTCTATGCTCGGAAACCATCAAACCTGACTGAACTGGAGATGTTTTGACAAGAAGAGTGGTCAAAAATACCTTTAACCAGAATCCAGACCCTCATTAGAAGCTATAGGGGGCGTTTAGAGATGGTTATGTCCACAAAAGGAGGATCTACTAAATATTTATGTAGTTTTTCTGTTGTGGTTCCCAAATTTATGCACCTGCCTACTTTTGTTTAAGTAATTATTGCACACTTTCTGTAAACCCTATAAGCCACATTTCACTTCTCAAATATCACTGTGTTTGTCTGTTATATGATATATTTAACTGAAATTGCTGATCCGAACAACCAGTGATTTATAAAAGGAAAATCTTGAAATTGATCAGGCTTGCCCAATTTTTTTCATACTACTGTATATCTGAATCAGCTGGGTTTGAGCGAATCAGCTGTGGTTTATCTGAATCACCTGTTTCTGTGTGAATGAGCTGTGGTTTATGTATAAATCAGCAGTGGTTCATATCTCAATCAGCTGTGTTTCTATGTGAATCAGCTGTGGTTTATGGGTCATTCCATATAAAAATCAATCGGGGCCTCTCACTCGACCCCCTCAGAATCAGCTGATTTTTTTGTACACCAATCTTAATACATTTGATAAAGCTATCCAAAACTTTACTTAAATACTTCAAATATTCTGTAAGTTACAGACCTTCGAGTACCTATGGGTAGCTCGGAATATGGCGCTTTTTGATTCACATCATGTTTTCCACCATGTTTTGAGCCCTCATAACTTCAAAAGGAAGTAAAGTAGTGATGTTGAAACTTTCAACCCTTTGCTGAACAGAGCGCTCCATCTAGAGGGCTAAAAAAACCCTAATGCTTCATGAAGCTTCATTTGAGCATCACTACTTTATTTGATAATTATTTTGACACAGAAGGAATCATGGCTAGATGATCAGTCTGGTATCAAAATGTAGGTAAAATTAAGGCCTTTCAGAAAACAAAATTTGTTTTAACCAGTCACCTATCCCACGGTGATGTGACCCTTGACAGCAAATGAAAAAAATAATTTTTCTGAGATTTCTGTGGTGAATCATCAGAAAAAGCAGAACATCTGCTTGGTACCAATGCCTGTTTCTATTAGTTAATGTCATGGACAATGTACTGGTGCAATTTCAGCACTGCATCTTTGCTATATGGCCAGATATAGAGGCCCAAAGCTGGTTGAAGAAAAATTTTCACTTCTAGTGAATGTAAAATTGATCTGATTGCATTTCTGAAGAGCACTCAAAAATACCTTTTAGTCCTAAAAATTTCATATGGCTTACTTATCTTTTACTTATGAAGTAATGAGGGCTCAAAAATGGCGGAAAATCATGTGAATCGAAAAACATAAAATTTTGTGCTACCCCAAGGTACTTCAAAGACCTGTAACTTGGAAGTTATTTGAAATACTAATGTAAAATTTTGCAAGCCATGGTCAAATGTACTAAAGTTAATGTACCAAGAAAATAGCTCATTCTGAGGGGGTTGAGTGAGATTTTTTTTCATAATCGATTGATTTTATATGGCATGACCCACATGCCTGAATCAGCTGTGTTTACGTCTGAATCAGCTGTATTTACGTCTGAATCAACTGTATTTCTGTGCTTATGTCCACACGAGGGTGAATCCAAAATTGTTTAGCTCATTCGTAAAGATGGGAATGGCATTTTGGTTACCCCAAAGCGATATAGCTTCATTATAATGTGGGCCTTTGAAATACTGCTGTGGTCGTGGAAAAATTCCTTCCATACAGCTGTGTCCCTGGTGCTGTACTGCTGCTGAAAGGACAGAGAAATATCCATCTTCTTGGTGTTTGTTTCCGGCGTGTGTCTTCCGCCAGTAGAAAAAGGGATGTAAGCGCATAGGCATTACTTCTTCTACTGTTCTGGTGTATCCGGTGGGACTGGCTTACAGTGCACATAGAGGTGTGCCATGTGAATTGCATCATTTTCTGCAAGCCTTTCGTTCCCATGTTTACGTGATATCTTTACTTACCTGTTCCTATCTTTACATGATATCTTTAAAAAACAAAACGTGTTTCGTTCTTGTGTGGACGTAGCCTAAAATGCTTTGGGTCTCATTCATGAAACGTGAGCAGAATGAATTTGTGTGTAAACTGTTAGTAAATGTAAATGTACGTGCATTTGGCATTCATGAAAATGATAGCAGCTCCGAACTTTTCGTAGGTACTTCTGCATTCCAGACAAAAGAAGTATCAATAAGAGATTAAAAATACTCAGGAGTGGTTTACTTGTAGCAGCCTGTTTCTGCTCACCTGGGAGCGGCCTGACATGGCCATAGTCCAGCACTGTCATGATTTGGACTCCGCCTAGCCCCCACACCTGTCCGCACCGGTTGGCTGTGAGCAATTGTTCGTTAGACGAGCATATAAGCAGGTTACAGCACAAGCCACTGGTGCGGACTCATTGGTTTTGGTTTTTCTGCTTTTGGCCTCTTGTTTTGGGTTTTCCAATAACCTGGACTTCATTGTTGTACCACGGATCCTGGCTGAACCCTGTTAGGTATGTTTCATTTGTTTTGTTTTTGTTTTTTGTTAATGTGTTTTTTCTATGACTCCACTCCATTTCTGCAACCCGTAACAAGTACCCTTGTGAATAGCATGTGCTGACTCCATCTGGCTGGAGGTTAGAGAGTCCCTTTTTCTTGGACAGGTTGAACTTAGCAGAAGATAAAGAATTATCCAAACAACAGAGGAATATGTTGATAGCACAATCCAATTTGTACAATTTGCTTTCTGGATGACCTTTTAAGCAAACACGCAGGACTTGTCAGACAGTGTGTCTCCACCCTGGCAACCATCTTGCAGTAGCAGAACTGTGGCCAGGCTCCACAAACCCACCAGGCTCCTCGTGTCACTCCCCGCCGGGCTCCGGATGCTTTTTCTTGCCCTCCGGCACTCCGTGTCTCTGTGTACATCTATGTCCACGCCGCCGCTGCTCATCTCCGCTGTGTCCCGGTGCTTCGCCTATTTTAAAAATATCCATGCAATCAATCTCATTATTTCAACTTTCCCATAAATGAAATGAAGTGGGTGTATTCAATAAGAAAATTTAAGAAAGTGGGAAAAATAATTTTGGTATCATTTTTATGAGTGTAAATTTAGGGGTTATAGGTTGGAACAGCCACCTTCAAATAGAAAGTAATATATAAAGGATTATTTTTAATACATACAATTTTGTATTATCTTAATTGATACAGTATATGCGACCCCGCCCAAGAGAACCCAGCTAAAGTCGCCACATCCAATTCTGAGATAAAGAGCATCAAAGCAGAGTCCTGCACGGGTTTGATTTTCACAAACCGCACCTGCCTGTACCCGTCATACTTCAACCCGCACCCAACCCGTTTCCCGACAGAATTGAAATTTGAGTTCCACAACTGACCTGAACCGCAACAACTAAATCCGACACCCAAATAAAAATATATTCGAGAGCCAACATTGAATTCAAAAATGTATTGCCACGACAGTCAACGAGTGACAAGTTACTTAACGGTCAGTACGTTGGCAGCATTACCAACTGAAAACGTATCTTATACAGTCCAATAATAATGGACTGACCATCAGATCAATTTTCCTGAAATATCAGAATTTCTCCATACATGTGTCATCTCTTGAAATGACATTATCTAAGATTTAATTTGGTATATGACACATGATCAGAATAATTATGAATGAAAGATGTATCAGTGTTGAAAATATTAGTGTTTTTTACAAAAACCTATTTTTTCTGAGCTGGTATTTAGCAGAATCTTTAAAATGGCCTTACTCTGTCAATATTACAGTTATCAAGCTGAAAATTTCAAAATATTTTCTTTACATTACGTAGAAGTGATTTATGCATATAGTAGTGATTCACCAAAAAATGAGTTTCGCTGGGTTATCATAGGCAGGGTCACATGTTGTTTTTAATTAGACCACAATATATTTACACATGTAAAGTCTGAATACTTAATTGTTTTTTAAAATGTGTTTTTCATAGTGGGACTGCAGTTTGAGCCAATTCAGTAGAATGACTCATATATAGATGCAAGGGAGTAACTTTCTTGTTGACAT
>JAPTYR010106947.1:0-11256 GCA_029814505.1 Siphamia roseigaster | reverse complement strand
TATTCTATTCTATTCTATTCTATTCTATTCTATTAAAAAGTGACTTCTACCCAAAAGATCCAACCTATGTGTTAGATCTTTTGAAATTGTCTCCTCTCTTTGTTGTAGATTGTACTCATCCCTCCTTTTGTCCTCTATTTTTAATCTTTTAATTGGATTTTTCGGACACATATATCTGACATGTACAATGTTTCCAAGTGTTCTAGTTGAAAGGTAATAGGAAGTGGTCTTAGACAGTGCACATTGAGAATGACAACAGTTTTAATCTAAGTCAGAATGGCTTCTATGAACGAACCATAATTAACTATCCCTTTTCTTATTCCTGTTTGTCCTTTTCTCTTTGCTCCATCCACTACCTTCAGCTGGAGGCAGATGGACGCCTACCCAGAGCTCAGGTCTGTTGGAGGTTTGTCCTTCTGTTAGAGAAGGTTGTCCTCCACATGTGGTACTGTTCTGTTTCTGGTCTCCCATGTATAATTTACTGTGTGCATTGACAGACACACAAAGGAGACTGTTGACGTTCAGGTTGTGCAGAATGGTTTCAGCGTGGGTGTGTCCTATGTCAGATGAACCCACCTGCTGTAGCTGCAAATGGATCATACTGTTTATGATGTTTATTGTATATAATGTTTACTGTATGTAGAGTCTCTCTGAATGGAGATGGAAGAACTGTTTAAAACTGAGACAAAAACCAAGCAGTAAAATTCACTACAATCACTACAATAAACAGAAACTACATTGAACAAGTTCTTAAACATCTACAACTATTTTTCAAATGAATTCTTGTCTGCATTTTCCTTTCCTATGTGAATTAACTTAATTCATTACAGTATTAACCAGTATTAAGGTTGGGCATTTCTAAGAGAAAATAAGCTATTTTCTTTATATAATTGCGCCAGTTATGAAGATGTTCATGAAAGCTGAGAGAAAATTTTAAGATTTAATTATATCAAACAGAGTAAACTAGGGGGGAAAAAAGTTGTTTGTTTTGGGGTTTTTTTTGCAAAATATACCAATAAATGAATGCAGAAACAAATACACCTTTTGTGATTTAACTACATGACCTTTAAAACTGAATCAATCTTGCAGAAGTTGATGAGGTTTCCATATTCATTTCACAGTCTCTGAATGTCCAAATAACTCCTATCTGATGTGAGAAAAAGATGCATATTACCTGAATGATTCAAATCTATTAATAGGTTTAGTGGTTCTGAAGTTATTATATATTTGTATCAGTTGGGTTTGGTGACTTGGAACTGTTTAGGTCTTTGAGGGTTAACTAAAAATGGTATTACTATTATTATTATTATTACTATCATCTACTTAATATATTAATAATCTGTGTATTTCAGGAATAAAATAACTTTAAACAATGTATGCCTTTTAAAAATTGTGAAATCAATCATTTTTACAGATTCTTAAAACCAAATCTTTCCTCTTAATTCCTAAAAACACAAAATTAAGACTCTAACATAAGAAAAACTTCCTCAAAATAAGATAATACTAAAATTAGTGATGGACTCATTAAAGTAACCAAAATTTAACAAACAAACAAACAAACAAACCTGAATTATGAATGAAATTAAATGTTCCTGTTTTTCAGACTTGTATAAATAAATGAATTTTCTTCCTACACACAAGTAGTGTTGGAAGGAAATACTGCCTCTTAGTGGATTTGACTGAAATTACTGCATATTTGAAATCCAAATGGAGTGATCTGCTTTAACAGACTAAGAAGATTATAAGAAAAACACACAGAAGATCTGTAACTGAAAGAATGAATAAAACAAAGGCGTATATGTGGTAAAAAGAAAATGTCAAGTGACTAGAAAGAATGACAATGCCCTCATTTTCCTCTTTGGAAATATTTTTTAATCCATAAAAACCCAAATATTCACTGTTGACCAAAAGCAACAACTAATGTAAAATATTTAATACCTGTTGATCCACTAAAATAAGTGGAGTAAAATATAGTTTGTCATTTTTTTGTGATCTTCAGATATGACCCATTTGGACATTCAGAAGCTCCAAGATAGTTTGGTGAATGACAGTGAATGAAGACACTTAGTTTCCGTTCAGTGTTTCATATATATGCTGCAAAACTCACAAAAAAAAAATCTTTTATTTACTTCGATTTTTCATGGTGTCGGAATTAAATATCAGAAATTCAGTGTAAAAAAAATACATGATTTACAGTGAAATGCAAAATATACAGGATAATATTATAATAAATGGTGATAAATCACTCTTAAAAATGTTAAATAAAGAAGAGAAAATAATTTGGGAACTGCCAGAAAGGTAGCAGTGAGTCTTTGTATATATTTTCATCCTCAACCACATAAAATAGACAATATGTAAAGACAAAGTTGTTGAGAGGGCAGAAGGATGTAAGAGAAAATTTGGCCTGAGGCAGGAACTGATATTTTTACTGAGTGGCTGTGGTTACAGATACAGGAAGTGTGTTATTAGTTTTAACAGATAAAATTGAGGGTGACAGTTAGAGGGTGACTTCTCTTTATGTAACTGTGTTGAAAACTGTGAGAACATATATAGTATTTTTACGCCATCAAGACCTGATGGTTACTGTAAGTGAAAGAACACAACATCTAAACTGCCTATATTATTTTAATCACATATATTCTCTTTAAGTAGGTTCCTCCTCTTTAAAATGAGTCACAAAGACCAAAGTGTAAATTAATGACTCCATTAAAGACCCAAACAGCCACCATCTACGGGATGAAACTGTTGAATAGAATAGAATAGAATAGAAAAGAATAGAAATCTTTTATTGATCCCACAACAGGGAAATTCACATGTTACAACAGCAAGGGTGTTTGCAAATCTGCAAAATACTTATTGATCCTCTAATCTTTACATTACATGTAAATAATTGGTGTAAAATACTGTTGGTTATCTTTTCATGGGCATCAGATATGGTCCTTTTGGATGTTCAGAGCCTCCGTAGTTACCGTGGAAACGCCATCATCTTCTATAACATTGATTCACCAATAAAGTTTCATGGAGTTGCATCAATATCAGTGGATGGACACACTTGTTTTATGATCGGATTTTGATGTCTGTGCTGAAGAAGTATTTTTTCTTCATATTTCTCTTTTTCTGGTATAATATTCCTCAACTTTATTCTGAGCTCTTTATGAAAATCTACATAATCAATAAACTCAATATGAGAAAAACACTTGATTTTTATGACAGATTTTTCTGAAAAGAGTTTTTAAGCTATATATAGAATAACCTTTGAATTTTCTTTGAGGTTTAATGAACATACACATGATCACTGAATTAAATATAAGAAAATATATGGTTTACACTGCAAAACCTCAAAATAAAATGCTAATATTACAAAGTATAGTGATAAAATACTTAAGAAAGGTTACATATAGAGGTGTAATGATGAAGCAATGTTGATTATAAGCATCATGACAAATGCAAAGCTTTTCCTCCTCCCTGAGTTCCAGAGGTGCACCTGGATGCTGAGTGTGAGAACATGCTGTAATTCCAGACGTGATGATGTGCGCTGTTCTTCCACATACACACAAGTACAGATTTTACACACATGCACCTGTGACCTTACTCACCCGGTCACACACACATACACAAACTTCCACCCACACACTTTGGGCCGATTGCCACAGCGACCACAGTCCAGGGTAACTAACCATCCCCTACATCCATTGCTGCAGCAACACACTCTTGTTACCATGCCAACCGGGTTCGATGTTTTTGTGATATTTGGGAGCGTGGTGTTGAAGGAAGCATGGTGGTATCGTGACATCACCGTCGTTTCAGGACAATTGTGGGATAGAGCTGCTGAGCAAGGCAGACCTTTAAATCATGGAATATGCCTTAATGTGTCTTCAGAGAGACCCCCTTCCCTCACCTCGGACGCTCTGATGGCTTTAACATCCACAGACCTCAGCCTAACCTGCTGCAGTATACGTTCCGTCTATAAGCCTCCGTTTCATTCCTCCTGTTCCGCTTCTACACCCTCGTCTTACATGAAACCTCGACTCTTTTCTCCCCGCTTTAACTAACGCTTACACACCCAAGGCGTTTTTGACCTTAGGGTTCAAATGGCAAAAGCAGAGGCTAATAGTAGGTTTTGTTGCTGTGTGATTTGTGTGCTTGGCTGTTGCCATGAGTGTCAGCACAGACAATGGGCTTTCGTCTGGACCACAGCAGGCACACGAGGACATGTCATGTCTAGGACAGTGTGTGTGTGTGTGTGTGTGTGTGTGTGTGTGTGTGTGTGTGTGTGTGTGTGTGTGTGTTCGCGCGTTCTCGCAGTTCTCATAGTTCCCTCTTTCTCTGTAGGAGACAAGAAACCTGAGTGCCAACATTACATCACCTCAATGAGGTGTCGGTTAAACTACATATAACATGATACTGTACAGAGAATGAAAATAACAGTGACTTATGATGAGAGTTAAATAAAAAGATGAATACAGGACAGTATATTTCTCCTGTAGCGTATATTGATCGTATTTTATGGGTGCAGTCGTACTTCAGTGGAAAAGAGGTTCCTTTAACTCAGGACCAAGAGTTTGAACAAATCTAATAATTCTAATTCCACTTCCTCTTCACACTCCAGGACACTGATGCAACTAAAATCAGCACCAAAGAAGATTTTATTAGATGTGACAGAGCAGAACAAACTACAAACACACAACAGTTTGTAGAGTAAATGAACTCATGGATGTCAGTCAGTACAATGTCCACAAGAAGAGGAAGACCCAGGATGAAGGCTTGGAAGTACTGGTGGGTTAAAGGTCAAAGGAAAATGCAACTAAATGCAGTTCAGTGCAGTGGAACATGAAAGAAGTAAATGTTATCTGACTCTTGATAATGTTTAATAAAGTATTAGATAAAGGAACTTCAGGTTTTGGACAGAATCAACATCAAACCATGTGCTGTAGATTTTTTTTTCTAAACGAGGAGATTTAAGTGATTTCCATTTTTATCCTACACCCAACATAGTGTAGGCGGGGGGTTATGGTATTGCCCTGTCCGTCAGTCCGTCCGTCAGGTTGTCCATACATGCAGATTTTTGTTTACGGGCCATATCTCTGCAACCGCTTGCTGGATGTCTTTCATATTGCACTCACATAACCCTCACAGGTCACAGATGTGCCTTCCGGGGGTCATGAACTTTGGCGGGGGATGCCTTAGGGGTGTCAACCCCATTTTTCTTCATTGTGATAATTCTGAACTCTGGGTCTTGTTCTAATAAGTAGTGTAAGAAGTAAAAGGGAGACTATAATGTAATGTTCACGTTTTCTCTTTGCCAGAGTCTCGTCCCCTTTCCATCCCGATGAAGGTGATGCCTGACACCACGGCTGTGGAGTCATGGTCCACGTCAGAGGAGAGAATGAAGGAGCTCGTCGCTCATGCCTGGGATGCTGTTAAACGCCTTACACTACAGGTACCAAACCTGTGTTTTATAGTTTATACTTGCTTGTTCTTTTTTTTTTTTAAACTGCTGGTGGTCTTGTGCAGATCACGTTTCTCCATCTCAGACATGTCCTTCATTTCTATTTGACTAAAAAAAGCTCTGAACTCCACATTGACACGGCTGTTGCCTCTGAGTTTGGTTCCATCAGAAGTGGCCTCCCAGTACACAGTGGATCTGCCTTTACCACGTGGATCCTTGGTGTCAAAATATCACAACTACAGCCAGTAACTACACTACATTTCCACACACAAGTCCCAGATCTACATTAGAAAGTAACTCCTTCACCCTGTCCTCCTCCTTCGATCTCTGTCACTGTAAAGTACATTTTTCCTGGGCTCAGCCAAGTACAGCTCAGCTCCCTCTGTGGTTGTGGCCATATGGCTTCCAGGGACCTCTGTTAGCTGTTAGCTTATTAGCTTGTTTTACATAAAGATGCATTGGTAGTGTCTCATGTCCCTTTGTGGCAGGCTGACTTTCTGGTTGGCTGCTTGGCTGACTGTATTTCCCTGTCCGTATGTTTAAGTGTCTACCCGGGTACTTAAGTGCTTCCATTGTGTAGCCGTTTGCTGTATCTTGATTGGATCGGTTAGCTGTGCCCACATCACAACCAGCTCCATCTGAAGTACATCAGGAAGTGCTGACAACTGTCTGACAGAGCTCCTTGAAGCAGGAACATAACTTCAGGGTGCAAGCATAGGTGCCTGTGTGCTTCCACACACACAGCGCTCATGTAATAACGTTCTGATTGGGACATATGGACGCCACATTCACAGGCCGGCAGTATTAATTTCTTTCTTTTTTCATTTTTCTTTTTTTTTTTTGCTTTTTTTTTTGTTTGACTGTAAACATATTAAAACATGTTAAGCTCATATTCTTTTTATGTGAGACCCAACCAGAACTAATTCATTGACTATTTATTTATAATAATAATAATAAAAATGATGATAATAATAATAATAATAATAATAATAATAATAATGATCATAATAATAACCACAGGTAGTTGTTATTGTTGCGTCCTGTCGTTTTAATGTGCCGGACGTTAGCACTCCTCAGTTCCCTCATCGTCCGTTTATTTGTGTCAACAGGGATACTGTTGCAGGGTATTCAAAGTGCAGGTAAACAGCTTAAATCACCTAAAAAACATAATCAGTGATGCAGAAGTCCAGCAACCATTCTTCATTCATCTTAATTCTTATTGCTAGGACCACACAAACTGATGTCAGTCAAACATGAAAGAGAGCATGACGCATGTGAATTAAAATAATGCTCCGGAGCCCAGGTCCCATGTCAGCTCATTGAGCTGTTTACAGTACTTCAACAAAAGTTAACTCAACCCTCTAATAGTTTGCTGAGCCCGTCATTGCCTCCACTTTCCTCTGTCCCCTTCGGCTGTGCGACTAGGACCACACCATGTAGTGCAGGAGTAATTAGGAAACAGTCTGTCCTGTTGACATGGGAGTGGAAGCGGACCAAACCGAGCAAACCGACAGCTGGTACCCCAGGCCTTGGATATCCCCAAATTTAAACCACTCCATTTATTTTAGTGTGGTGTAAACAGAATACCTAATCGCTCACACTTCTGCTCCACATGTACCCAATTTGGCATGTGGGGGTTTTCTTTCCGTCCTTTACAAAAGAAAGAGGAGCAGATGAAATAGCGAGAAGGTGGCAGCATAAGATTGTGGGAGAGAAAGTTACAAAAGTATTTATTATTCTACGGCTGCTGAGACCACTTAAGGCTGAGATGGTTGTTTAAAAGGAGCAGTGACACATGAACAGTGGAGATTTTGTAAATTCTGTTTAAAACTCTTGTAGTTCTGGTCACAAGTGCAATCATGAGGTTTTCTCTCTGTGACAGGATTCTTTCCTACAGATTCTCAGCAGGAGACATGGGGGTAGACATTTTGCACAGATGCTGGTCTGTAGAATCATTTTAATAGAAATAAATAAGAAAATAGTTATAACACCGAATGGAAACTCTACAGAACATTTACATTTTCTGCTATTGTCTGAATTCCCAGCAGTTCATGAATTGGAGTTTTTTTTTTATTTTTTCCTTTTTCTATCATTTCCTTTTCACATCAGATGTGGGTCAGATGTTTAAACTGTTCACGGTCTCATGGACTTTGCTGCATCACCATTATCTTGCCTCAAGAAACAGACTAACTTCAAGAAATCTGGCTAAGCAGTTCTATCCCGCTGTTCTGCGAATACCATTCAACTGTGACGCTATACCTGAATATATCTTATGTAATGTCTTCGACTCAAATCGCCCACTCAAGGGCTAAAACCAGAAAAGCAGCTGGAGAAAGCAGAACATGCACTATTTCTGTTTGTAGCTTTCTCTACAGAAATCTTTCTTTACACTGTGTCCTTTTAATGAAAGGAATAGTTAGCATTGATTCCTGCTGATGTGTCGTCATGCGTAGTTAGGGCACAGATTATTATCTGAATCCATGAGTGTCACGCTCTATCTGTGGCTAAGTGCATCAACCAGTCCCCAGAGACGACCCTGAGCCACGGTTTCTCTGCAGTGCTTTTGTATCGCTCTCTGTTTGTAAGTCCCTCTTCTCCTGTTACTTCACAAAGAAATACAGACGTTATTCACCCCTCAATGAAAATGGCCAAAGCCTTATTTGTAATCCATTGGAAGCCATCAAAGAGCTTTCTTTAATCTTACGAAACTGTCAATGTTAAAGACAGATGGGCAGCTAATGCTGAAAACAGACAAGTTGCCTGGCTCCGAAAGGTTCATTTTACACATATAGCTTTGGGAATCGCTGCTTGGAGCTATATAAGGACCTACATTCCTAAACAGTAGTTCATTAGTTTAGAGGCTCGTTGTGAGGGAGGGGAAAAAAAAAAGGGACTCTTTATAGAGTGAAAAGAAGTGCACTGCATGGTGGACTGTCACGCCAACCGGCATGATGAGGTGATGTGTCATCCATAAAGCAACACAAATCATCTGCGCTGTACACACAAGGGAAGGAGTGTGTATGTTTATTCTTGTTGGTTTCATTGTGGGTCATGCAAAGTTATAATATGTGTTGATGGTGCAATTTTAGCAGTCACTTCCCATCAGGGCTGACGGGCGATGCTGTAATTGTCACCACGGCCAGAGTGGCCTGGCACATCTGAAAATGGCCATTCGCCCCCAACCTCGGAGCTCTGACCCCCGGCTTAACTGCCTCCTCTCGGTCCAAGTTGTGTGTGTTGTTCCTCTCATCCAGTACATTTCCCATCTCCCCTGCTCGTCATGCTGCTCCCGTCCCTCTTAACCCCCTGTGTTTCCTCCTGCCTGCCCCTTACCCCCACTACTCACTCTTATGTCTTTTAATCCTGTCATCTCCCCATCTCCCCCCCGTTCTCCTCGAGGACACCCATGTTCTCTCCAGGCCCTGATAGTAATTGCAAGTGATCAGGATGGTGATTCTATTTCAGGAATTTTGCAATAATTCCTTCTATTTAACACATGAATGTGTTCAGCGCTGGCAAAGCAGCACGTTGCTACCAAAACTGAAATGGGATCTGCTGAAACAGAGAGACCGTTGCCATGGAAAAATGAAGTAACACTGCTCCCTGCAGCTGCCATGCATTAATGAGTAGGATATTTTTTTTAGTGAGCGAAAAAGGAGAAAAAGCAGTGGGGTAGAAAAGGTAAAGTGATGGAAAGGAGAGGGAGGTTGGGAAGAGAGGACGACGGAGGAAAAACTGGGCAGAAGGTGAATCTGAAGGCATGAGGAAAAGGAGAGAGAGAGAGATAGAGGAGGATCTGTGCTGAAGGCTTGGTGTGGCTCCGCTAGAACCGTCCAGATGGTTTCCATGAACAGGATCTGACCCCCGGCTGGAGCGCCTTCTGCAGGCACATTACTTCATCCTCTACCCCCTCTCCCTCCGTCCTATCATGCCTCCATTCAGCACCTCATCCTCCCTGTCTGTCACATTCTCGCACTTTTAAAATGATTTGCGATCACATCTTCCAACTTTGTGCCTGAAACAGAATTTTTCTTTAAAGGTTTTTGATAATGTGTTATCAACATTTCAATCTGTGCATACATAACATGAATGTTACAGAACCTGAGGTGCAGAATCTGGTCGAAATCAGAATGAATATCCAGGTTAAATAATTGGATGGAAAAGCAGAAAATGCATGTATTTGATTTTGTTTATTTCAATAGCTTAAGGTGATGAAACCTGATCAATTTACAAAAGCGGATGTAATTTAACAGCAATGAAGCTGTTATCACTTCGCTACACACATGTCGCATTTCTTCCCAGATGCTCGGACTCTTGTTTTTTCAAAATGTTGCCACTATTTTGATCAAATAATCAGTTTAATATAAACTATATGCTTAGTAATTATTAGTGTTAATGTTCCATCCTGAGTGGTTCAGTCAAATCAACAGCTCTGATGAAAGGACACCTTCAGAGGTGGTCTGGGATGCACATGTCCACATTCTGTCAGCAGTCTGAACACAAATACACCCTTGGACACACTGAAGGACGTCCACAGATCCCTTCAGGTGGAATAGCATTTGAGGATACTGAGGCGGAAAATAAAAAAAATCTACAGTCTGCATGATGATGTGTGCTTGAGGATTCAGTCGTACTAAAGTTTATGTCATACCGAGGTAGACAATAAAATCAACAGAAAGGTCTCTTATCGATATTTAATATTGATTGATTTACAGCATCAGCTCATTTGTTTATAACAGGCAGGACTTCTGCTTGCTCAGGAGCTGCTGCCTGTTTGTCAGCCAGTTTGTTAATATAAATAGAGTTTGGAAGCGATATTCATTCACAAATTATCACTGGAGATGCATCTGGGGAAACATTTTAATGTCAGGTGTGAACAGATGGTGACATGTGAGCTGATGGTTCAGGATGTAGGTTAATGAAAGGTCTGGACATGACCATGGTGTCACTGACGTCTTTGGAAGTCCAACAGAAATCTGAGAAGTGATGGACAGAGAGAGAAAGGCAATACTGTATGTATGTCTGTCTACTTCACTTATACATCTGATGGAACACGTTTAAGTATTCCTTATACATACGCTCTCCCACACCTATTTTTGTTGTACTTTGTATATTATTGTTTTATTTAGATTGTCTTTATTTACGCTAATGCTGTAATGAGGTGAGATTAAATATATCTGCTCCATGGGGTTTTCTGATCTCACCTGCACAATCTGTTTCTTTCATTTCATTTATTTGGATTTCCATTAGCTCTGGTTTATCGCCGTTAGCCCTTAGCACATGGCGGCCATCTTGAAGGTTTGGGCGGGTAAACACAGAGCACTGTCAATACGAGAGGAGGCGTGTCGACAGCGTCTGACATTTACCTCACAGATGTGGATAGACAACTGGAGCAAAACAACTACAGCAGGGGTTCCCAAAGTGGGGTATGTGTAGCCCCAGGGGTTCCCAAAGGGGGGTACATGTACCCCCAGGGGTACTTCGAAGAAGCCTGGGGGGTACTTGAAATTTTTTTGGGAAAAATGCATTAAATATGTTCTCATGTTCTGAATGTGTAATAAATAATGAGAATTAATTCTGAAATCTAAAACACAGTAAATACATATAATAAAATTGATACTCATTTCAGTATTTACTTTTTTAAAATTATTTGTTATTGTTGTCTGTCGTCTTGTTTAAGCTTTGGTAACATTTTAGTTGGTTACTTTTCAGTTTTTAATTTGCACAAACTTAGCTTCTAAAGATTTATTATTTTAAATATATTAAAGTTAAATATACATTGTTTGTTTACAAAGACACCTTTGGCA
>JAPTYR010105100.1:0-11276 GCA_029814505.1 Siphamia roseigaster | reverse complement strand
GTATGTGGCAAAAGTCAGCTCTCAGCATCATGTGTTAATACTAATTAAACCATTTCACACCGGACTTCCCCTTTAAGACTGAGGTAGTGGCCTCGTTCACAATGTAGTCAAGTATCAATGTTGAGAAAAACGATATAAAGGTTCACTAATGAATAAAGACAAAGAATTAGAATGTGAACTTAAACAAATAACAAGTTTGATATGAACAATTTTGGGGGCTAAGTGCTGTACAGAGGGGTAAACTATTAGTCAGCACTACTTACACTTTCACTTGTTCATGTAATTATACATAGTGGAGACAGATATAGTTTCCATACATGAACTCAATGTGTTCAGTATAAACAACCAGCACTTGTAGTTTTTTGGCATAGTTTTAACACGCTGTAAAGGAGTCCATATTAAGTGTGAATTCACAAAATACACCTCCTGTAATTCAGCGTTGTCGTCATATGTTCTGATGTATAGTTAAAATCTTGTGTGTAACGCTTCATTAATTGTTAGATCATTACTATCATTACTACTGTGCCTCTGTAGGTTACACTGTGTGGTCTCATAACCTGGTGGCCATCTCTCGCCTTCGAGGTTCAAGCCTTCGTGTCCTGACCGTGTCCGAGGAGAGCATCGACTTCGACCCAGACCAAGCAGTGTGTATGGAGGGCGACCCGGTTCATAATCTGGTTAAAGAGGTTTCCCTGGGCCTTGGCCGAGTCTGGCACCCTTGCCTGGATTCCAGTTTGGTGTTGTCTGAGCCCACTCAGCACTTCCACCGTGAGCTGCATGCCTTCAGCATGGGCATGTAGGCAGGGGTGGTAGATCCAACACATCATAGCCTAACGTGTCAAAACTAGGCCAGACAAAGCTGACCCAAGTCAGCTCTGACCTCAGATTCTTAAAAAAAGCAGACTATAACTGATTCCCAAAGCAGTCTGTAAAGTACATTTATGTTCAGTAATATCATATGTTGGTTTCATTTTTGTTTTTAGTTGAGGGTTTAGCAAACAGTTAATCTGCCATTTTCCATCTGGGATGGTTTTCTTGTTTTCTTGCTTTTCCTCTTGAGTAGCACATTCATTAATTAGATATTGGAGCACACGTTAAAATGTGATTTTGTCAATTTTCAGGTGAAAAATGTCCAATGAAAACTAGACATTCCACTGTAAAACTTGATACATGTTTATGTTGTTCTAGATTTCCAACAACAATTCACACATCTTATGAGAGTAGTCTGTTTTGGGTCAGTCTGGTCTGGTCTGGTCTTGCCTATAACAAGTATTCTGAGCTTGATGTCTCTCCACTTTAATAACCTCCAGAGCCTCTGTATGATGTAACTTTGATTTGTTTTGTTTTTTCTTTTTCATCTCTCCCTGCTCTGCGTATAATCTTGTTTTTCCTGTGTGGTGGTTCCCTCGCCTGTATAGGCTTTGTGTGTATTTAAATATATTATTATCCTGTTCACACCGAGAACAAGACAGGCAGGCGGGTTGAGTGACGATGGATTTAAAGAGCAGTGGGAGTGTACTGGGAATGCGTGTTCAGACACAAGCTACTCGCATCAGTTGTATTTGGGTTCTTTTGTTTTGTTTTTTTAATCTTTGCTCTGTAATTTGTGTCACTTCAGCAAAAGTTTAAATTTGTAAACTAATCAATCACTTCCTGGGTAATCATCTTAGCTGCTTCTCCCATTGCTCTGATTGAGCATCTTGTGCACTTGTCCAGTAGTTCGAGAGCCTGCCAGCAGGGTGGGAATTTTCCACTGTAAAATGGCTGCAGTGAATGCAGTTTTCAGCTCCAGCCATGTCAGTGCCATGACTCAGACTTGTGATCTTTGTTAAGTGGCATTTCAAAGCCATGTGGGTTTCTTAAGGCTATTGAGCTCCTTACTTAACGGTGTTGTGGAGAACATTGTTACATGCTTGCCGCCAACACACTTCCCACCCTGCTCACTTGTCGACTTTTTGGGGAAATTTCACTCGTCGACTAATGAGGGAGCCTTGTCTTCCGACTGATATTCAGAGCCAAACTATAAAAATCAAACCATCACTGTACAACGCAGACCTACTCTGTTCTGTTTTCATATATAACAAGCTGGTAGCAAATCTTATCATTTACGTTAGACACAGCTGCATCATGGGTTTCCTCCAGTCTTTTTTTTTTTTTTGTTCCGACTAGTATCCATGGTCCAGAGCCTCTATGGACTTACCGTGACTTCAAGTGCATCGTGAAGTTCTGAAATGCATAGAAATCTTAAGATATTTTTTTATTACTTATAATAGGAAATGCATTATCATTCCATAATGCCGTATATAAGTGCATCTCTGACTAGTCCCAGATGTTTTGGTTGGGCCATGCTAAAACACCAGTATTCTGAAGGCAGTTTCTACACCCAGGTGTTGCAGACATGCCAGCAGCATCATAGTTAGAAAAGGTGGATTTGTTGTTTTCACCAAACTTATTAACAGGGAAATGAAAAGGATGCACTGAATGTAACTTATTTCTCATTCTTTCCTTCTGTTGGCCAGTCAAATCTGTGTTTTACCTTTCTTAATGAAGGCTTACTGTTTAGTCACGTTTGCCACCAACATTTGGGGCTGCTATTGTATATTCCACTGACAACCAAGACTGGTTCAGTTCAGAGTTATGGCACCTACAGCACAACATGACATTGGGTCGTTTGGCTCGTTTCTGTGGCATAAAGTTCTTTTCCGTCAGTCTCAGGTAGGCTTTTAACTTCACTATCACTAGTACAGTGATGGTGATGTTGTCCAGTGGGGTGTGTGAAACAATCAGTTAACATTAGAAATTGTCTTTTTTTTAATTTTATTTTGAGTCACAGTTGCCTTGGAAACAGCCCCTTGTTTTCTGGATACAGTTGTTGTTGTTGTTATTAATGATGATGTTTATCTTGCCATCTGATAAACCCTCACACCTCTTTAGTGAGGGAAGGTCAGCAAACCTAATCATACATTTGTTTTCAAAGATTAAGGTTGATAAAGACTCACGAATGGCAGTCTACTCCTTGCACATGTTTTATATCTCAGCAGATGTTGTGAGGGGCAGAGTGTGATGTGGAGTGGTAGAAAATCGATGCTGTCGATGAAGGATATGCTGGGCCCAATTAAGGTCTGAACTGAATGTAATCAATTACCGAGGATGAAACGCTTTATTTCGGGTACAGCAAATCTTGTCCTGATGTACAGCTGGCTGGTTTTTCAGGCATTCACTAAATTAGGTAAAGAATCAAAGTGTCTGTCAATATCTGAGTCTTAACTTGTAAAACCCAAAAGTCATGACGATGATTGCCTGGCCAGGCACTGTCGCTGAAGTCTTTCATCAAATGTCTGCCACTCTGGCAGAGCTAAGTGCTAACAAAATTACCAGGTCTTACCAGGTGGTAATTGGGCCCGGTATAGTTCCACTGATGCTCCAGTGCTGTGACTGTTCACTGGATATGACAGCTGTGGTCCACTTGTGTCTTACTAAGGACATTTCCTGAGCTAGGGATTTTAACAGTTAGCCTTTTGAATGGCTTCAGCTCAGTTAGTTGTGCACAGTATGGCTTTTTAGGGGCTGGGGCAGTGGTATTGCAGACTACGAAGGTCCATATCAAGATCTGTTGTTTACAAGGTTGAGTCGTGATATTTGGGCAGATATGAAACCAGCATTTTACAACGTGCCAGCAGTAGTGTTTGGCCTGCAGCTACCAAATGTTTGCCTGTTTGTGAAGGGACCTTGATGGTTTAGCCATGATAATCTCTAGTCCTTGGTCCATATCTCAGGATAAATGCACTTTGGTACCAAGAGTTTCTTTTAAAGGCTGTTTGTGGCTGTTTGTAGAGCTGTACACTCAAATACCTATTCTCAGAGGGGATAGCAATACCAACATAACTCATTCAAACCAAAATGTTGGTTTTTACCTTTCTTCCTCTTATCATTATTTTTAGAACTCAACTTTGTTGGTTCATGAGAGAGATGTTTATGATGTTGAGGTTTTGTCCAGTTTGTAGTCGAGACCTGATGAAGGTTGGAAAAAATCTGCAGTACACTGCAATGGAATGTAATGTCAAACTAAAGTCTTCAAAGCTCAGCAAACTGCTTTTTACCAACACACAATTTTAACAAGCTGATTTTACAAGCTCCGCCCACACACAATGTTTGCTTCCTTGTCTGTTTCCTGTCTTCAGATGTAGATGTTATTGAATAGTCATGTCTGTTTTTACAGTTTAAGTCGGGCCTTGTGACAGCATTACCACCCAGATTCAAGTCAATTAAATATAAATATATAGTCATATGAAGTATAAATAATACTGTTCATAGTCTTCTCTCTTGGCATGAAGACAGTGTGGGAAAAATGTGGCACAAGAATATATTCATGATCTAATAACTTTTAAGAATCTCAGCTAGGAGCTACACGGCTAGACACAGAAAAACTATTCTGTAGATAATGGCTCAACTTCCTTTTTTTTTTTTGTTTCAATTAACTTTCGTTTTTAAATGCACCAAAAAAGATTCTAGTGAACATGAAGTGAAGAGAGATTTGTGTTCAAACAAAGATCTAGCAAGAGGGTGGAAAGATGAGACACGGTTCCATAAGTAAGGCAACACAGATAGCTTCACACACTAATGAGAAGCCACATGAGTACATTGCGGCATTTGACCTACATCCAGTCCCTGCGTGTCATCACCAGAAGCTACATGGTAAACCACCTTGTGCCTAAAAGCCTCTGGAGTCTCACTGCTTTTCTAACCTCTGCTCTTCCCAAGTTATTTGCTGTGTTTGCTAGTTCACACTATGGTGTTGTAGTGTTAGGAATTACAGTAGCTAGCATTTCTGCACATGTTTGGAATTTCTCTTTGAGTCTGCCCGTGTTATTTGAGCAAGTTATAAGCTTTGAAAGTTCTATTCATTAGATGTGTGAAAAAGATAGTATGAATGTGTGTCTCAGTAGTGCAGCCATCATATGTTTTCTGCTTGCACATGTATGTGTGTTTGTATATACTGGGGGGGGGGGGTCACTAGTGTTCTATGTCAGTCTTATCTCTTACTGTGCAGCAGGAAACAGGAACAGAAATCGTTCGTTCTCAGGGTTCAATCGGTTTTCAAAAGGAGGAGGGAAAGTAACAATAGCTCAGGCGTCTCGCTCACTCATTCGGGGTCACTGGATCTGTTCTCCTCCATTGATGTGTTTTAAGCTGCCAAAGACCACAGTGAAACAAACTTAACCCAGACAAGTCCGTCTGAAGTGCCCATATATACACACTAGCAGGAGGCTGGTCCAGTATTGTTTCCCACTCTGCACCTCCTTGTAAGATTTCCCTTTCTGCTGTGTTTCTGTTCTTATTATGGCTGCTTGTCCACCCCGCTCTTAGTTTCTGCCACTAGCCTGTCACTGCTCTGACTCATTTTTGTGCATCTTTGTTATACTATGTGAACTATACTGTGCTGGACCAGGTAAAATGTGAACAGCTCACATTGTCATTAAGTACCAAAGCAGACCTGTGTGCAGAAGTCTGGCCCATGTTGTGTTTTAGCTGTAGGCTTTTCTTGACAAGTCCTGTTTTGAAATATAGGATTTATATCTAACATATGTTAGAAGCATCTTTGCACAACTTGTACAATATGGCCAAATTCCTCTGTCGGAACGGCACTCAGGGTCTACAGTTAATGTTGCAAAGCAAGGCCTTTTCAGTCCAGTGCAGTACAGTGCGATAGTGTGACTGAGGCTGCAGCAGTGGGTAGATGGATGAACAGTGGCAATGTTTTCACATCGTATTCCTCCCTGTTTATGTGTTCTCTATCAGCTGTTTCACTGTGAGGAATGTAAAAACTAAATGCAAGGAGGACGAGGAGTTCGGTTCAGTCTCAGAGCACATCAGGGACCAAACACTCCATCAAAAGCTGCTCCCTGACAGATTGTGTGACAGAAATATTGAAAGCATGGCAGCCACATGTTTCACCAGGCTGGTGTTAGGAGTTTTAAGAGCACAAGGCCATCATGCCTGCTCTGATGCGTTGTATGGCTGATTTTACCTTTTGAAGGTTGGTGTTTAGTCCCAGAGTTTTGGAAGTGTGAAGCGATTTGCAACGGGACATTCCATTTGGGGGATCGCTCAGGCTATCTGACAAGTGAACAGTTTACTATATGGCTTAAATGTTTGCATGAATACTAGACTATAGACATAGACATAAATATAAAGTATATTTTTTTTTACTTTGACGTAGGTTTGTTTTTGAAGCGATGGAAGAGGATGCAGTTGATGCTGACCAGTCACACCAGAGCACCAGCTGGTCTGAGCAGAGTTGGAGGTGTGATACCATTTTGAAGTAGTTTGTGCTGCACTTTTAAAAGTCATCTGTGTTCCTGCAATGCCAAGCGTCCTATTGACGCTTCAGAATCCAGAGGCCATTTCTGCAACCTTTTGTGTCCGGAACACATAAGAGAAGTCTATTCTGCTGCTGCACTAAGTGTGTGGACAAGCTGCTCTTCCCATTAAGTTTCAGTGGGTTCACTCATTCAAACAATCCACCTCCTCCAAGAACATTTTACCACAGAAACTGTAACTGCATATTTAGTTCACTGAACATGTACAAATGCAAAAATACACACTGCAAGGTTACACATTCACTCTGGGTAAACAGAGGCTCCAGGTGACTGCCCAGGAGTTTTGTGTATTACTATACTATACTGTTTATACACAGAAAATGGATTGCCACACATCTACCACAGCCTAATGTTTGATGCTTGAGTGAGAGTAGTTTTCAAGGTTCTCGAGAGGAAGTGGGGGCAGTGGTTATTTAGGAGTCGGTTACCTGCAGTTACTGTACAGATGGGATCAATTTAATCAGCCCTTTTGACCCCTTTGACTTGTTTTTTTTTTTTACTCTGTTTTCTGTGCTCTTTGGATGGATTCATAGAGAAACTTTGGAAGTTAACAGGTACCCTGTAGACTGATGAGTAATTGAATCCCCAGAGCTGGCCTCTAATGTAGTCCATCTGAGACGTTCGGGCTTTGCAGCCAATTAAAACTGTGTGACGATCACAGAACTGTAGATGTAGATAGATCTAGGCATATCTCTCTTACGGGCACATACACAAAGAGCAGGCTTTGTTGCTTGAGTGATTGTAATGTAATAGCCAATACTATTATCATTGACATGGTTGAACGAGTGTGTGTGTTATTCTAGTACCAAAGCAGCAGACATTGTCAGAACCGTATTAGTCTGAATGCAGACTTGGACCCACTGGCAGATGTATATCAGATATGAGCAGGTTAATGTTTCCTATTGTGATCATTGCTCAGACTCTGTGCCAGCCTGAGAGGTTGTAAAACTGACTTGGGATGTTGCAACATTTAGAAGAGTGAACTGCAGAAAAGAGGTAGTGACATGTATCTGGGCCTAATAAATGTTTCTGAAAGGTGTAGAATGAACAAACAGGAACAGACTCATCACAACGTGACATTTTAGACACTTCCTTATTCTTTTTTTTTAATCTAAATGCTAAGACCATAGACTACTACAATACATGCAAAACTCCAAATGAGCTGTCCTAGGGCTCATGCAGGAATTTGAAGAATCTGATTAGCATCACTGCATATCTTTCTGTTACATAGGAGAAAGACAGTGGAAGTGCATGGAACTAGTATAAAATCAGTTTTGTGTAAGGCATAAACATAGATACATATGAGGCTAGATGTGATCTCAATGAAGGAGGGGGTTATCACAGTTGGCCGTCAGCAGCTGGGCACCCTGAGAGCCTTCAAAGAAGCATCAGTGCTCCATGTTCATAACTGCCAGTAAAACTTTCTGGATGGTTTACTCAGCATGACAGTGGTATTAAAGGTATGATCATACTCACCATCATACTTGTAGAAACCACAAGATGTAACTGATGTATAACAAGGCCAAACTTTGTCAGTAACTGTGGTGAATACAAGTGAGATGAGCGCCATTCCTGGCCATACCAAGGAACTGATAGATATTCATGCTCAGTGTTAGCCAACTGTCTTCATTTAGATCTCAGCTACTGCGGCTCTGATGTTTCTGGCTGGTAAACAAAGTCTTTCTTGTCAAGTCTGGAGAGCCAAACCTCCTAATTAGCCAGGCAGGCAGGCCTGCTGCCCAGTCCAGCCTCACAACTATGCAAGAGGAATGCATATAATCCACATTTAGCTCTTTTTCAGTTTTTATATTTAGTTTTTCTTTTTCTCACTGTCACGCAGTAGACATAAAGACTTCAACTAATAAGAACTTGCAATGACAATACTTGGCCTTATGATGATTTATGAAATCTTATCATTTTATTCTAAGATCTTTTGATTCTGGTCAGCCAGCCCAGCGACAGCAGCGGTGACGGCGGGCTCACTCTTGGTCTCTGTGAGACTGGCTAGACGGCCCCAGTTTTATCGTGGTACGAATGTTGTGCATTTGTTTAAAATCAGGACAGTTTGCAATAACAGCAGTCTTACTAGTGGCCACAAAGGGGCACGAGCAGTACTGACAGCGCCCGGCTGCGTCTTTAGAAAACCACAGAGGAAGAAATATAAACTATATAAATGAATATATAAAACTCACACAGTGCAGATTTGTATAGGTATCAACAATGCATTACCGTGGTATACTTTTATGCAACACATGTCCGGGTTCAATTTATGAACATGAAGTATATTATAAAATCACACAGACTTTGTACATCAGAAGCTATGTCGTCGTGTGTTTTTGCAAAAATGGTTTTACCATCTTAAATGTTGAATATTCTGAGCGTTCTCTTCCTGTGTGATTGTGTTTGTTAAAGTGAGCGCATAGCACTGGGTTTTACCTTCTGTATGTAAGCAGGGAACCAGACTTATCTTAAAGCACAGCTGGACCAGGTTTTGAATTGAAGAGAGCCTATTTCAAATAGTTTTAATCTGAACTCTTTCTGTTTTTTAAAACATCTGAGTGTAGTTTCTGACTGCATGTTTCAAAGAGCTAAATGTGATGCATCTGTTGAAATATATCAACAGCATGAACAAAGTCTTGTTATATCCACTTGTACCCCAATCTCCTCTCGCAATTGTCCATGAATAAAAAGCTTTTTTTGTTGAGGACTTGGCTTAATCTGTGTCTGCAAAATTGCATTTCGATTAAATGTAATTATATAACTTAGATTTAAAACCTCTCCAGCTGTTTTTTGTTTTTGGGTTTGTTTGTTTTTTTTTTTTTTTTTGTTTTTTTTGATAAGTCTGCAGGGGAAAAGTCCTCTAACCAGCTGAGAGGCCAAATTTTATCATTGAGAACAGTGTTGATCCATGTTGTTGGTACATACAAGCCTCCATGTGAAACCTCTTAACTGACAGATGACAGACTCGAGGGGTCAACCTGCCGGATGTTGATTTGGTTCAATGTGGAATGAATGCTTCTTTTCTTTTAGTCAGTGAATAAAAGTATCCATAAAGTCATTTTGGTGCTTTGTCTTCTTTCTGCCTGCTGTTTAACAACTGACAACACTGTCTGATAAAGGGGAAACAAAATAAGAGAATAGAAGGTGGTCTTAAACTCTAGTTATCATAAATAAACTGGAGCATTAACACAACTTCACAAGTGTATTGACTGATTTAACCATGAGAAAAGGTGGGACAAACATTTACAACTGTGCATTAAAAATCTAGTGGTTGGCATTTAGCAAACAAACCACAGTTCCTTATTTACTCAGCTGGTGTAATGTGTGTCCGACATTGTGCTGAAAGCTCCCAGGTCACCTGACCGCACCACTGCAGAAGGCAAAGGACCATAAAGCAAATTAGTCCTTTTTGTATGCCGCAAATGCAAAAATACAACAAACTTCACTGGGGACCACTAGACCATCACTTCAGATGGGGTTGGTGATCAATCAGTGCACCAGGGTGTGGAGAAACCATGACACATGAAAATGAGATTAAACCACTGTCACCATGACAACACAGACAGAGGAAGTATGCAGACAACTGTTGTAATGATCTGAGAGAGAAAAGGTGGACACAGACAATGGGGGAAACCCGCTAGGAATAAAAATGGGTGTTTCCTTACAATCCCCCTTAATCGTATATAAAATAAAGTACAAAGAGAGGAAACAATAAAACATTAATGTCACTCACCCACTGAGCCCCATTCAGATTTAAAGGAAATCACCAAGGCAGCACTATGATAGGCTTTTTAGAATATCAAAAAATGGTTACAGTATTGTAAATGAGGCCTGAATATAAAAAGTGAAACCTGGAAAAAGGCTCTCTTTATGCTGAATAAAAACATCTTTTCTCTTTGTCAGTGATCTAGAGCACATCACATAAACATTTTGTCACAATGAGCTGTCACCTCAATGATCACTACCCTGTAATTAGATGACTCACTGGTGAAAGAACATGTGTGCTGCAAATTAAGTTCATTTTGATTTTGCACATAAGACAATGCAGGGATAGATGTGTATTAGCATTTAAACCTTGTGAAATCCCTGTGTATTTATACTTCAGATCACAGACATGTCAACACAGCAGAGAAACACAGTCTCTAATTAATGTCAGTTTTCTCTCTGTGAACAAAGAGGGTGTTCATATTCGAACAATGTTATTATGAGATTAGAATGTTGTTATGCAATTAGGCTGGAAGATTAACACAACTTTAGTGTCCCACTGTTACCATGAATGTGAAAAGCAGCACTGAGTTTCCTGGCTATTCAAGGTACTGTATTTATCTTGCCTCCTCCAGGGACAACAATGGGCTTCAGTGGATCCAGTAATACAAGATGATTTGTGTTAATAAACAAACAATGTGACCTCCGCTTAGGTGTTTTGAAAAACACCTGATCCATCAATTAAAGACAGCATAATTCTACAGCACATATAATCATTTAACTTTTATGGAAAGAAAACACTCCTGTGTGCCACAACTCATGAGAAATAAAAAAAAAAAAAAGAAGCACTGTTTTTCCTTCTGGATTAACAAGAAAGCTTACTTGCCATAAGCCCCAAAACATACCAAAAATGTAGGTTCTAAAGTTAAAAAATGTCTTGAATTGTTTTTGCTTTTCAAACTATGCATGAATAACATAACTTGTAATAATGAAATGAATCTTTAATTAATCAGTAATTTATCTTTCCAAGAAAAATATACTCTTTAATTACTATTGGACTGTATTTTAAAATCACAGATGTGTATTTTTGGTTTTACTGGGTTCATTTTGTGTGTACGGAAGCCGACAGGTGTCAAACGCGATACATTTTCAAAACCAACTTTAAGCAATAAAACCATCTTCAAATACAGT
>JAPTYR010102982.1:0-11306 GCA_029814505.1 Siphamia roseigaster | reverse complement strand
GGATCAATAATGTAAAGCGCTTTGGGTGCCTTGAAAAGCGCTATAAAAATCTAATCCATTATTATTATTATTATTATCTGCAGTCAGCTGTTGAAACTGCAGTTTAGGGTTTAAAGAATGAACAGCATCCATGTATTGGTGGATGGTTCCGACCCATACTGACCCACTTTTCAAACAGACCGTCTTTGATCATTAGTGTTGAACCATGTGTTAGTCTCATGGACTTCAGGCCTGTGGTTCTTTTGGGTTCAACTCACTATACCAGCTCTGTTGTCAGTATGCTGCAAGGCTTCAGGACATGAACATACTCTGTATTGGTGTTTGGACCTGGAATGACTACAGAAACAAAACTATATTTGAAGATTGTAGAATTGACTGTTTTTGGAGCACATACCAAAGCCTTACCATTTGACCACTAGGGGTACCGATGAATATTTGAATTAAGGTTCAAAACATCTTTGAACACCGATGGAAACATGTAGATTGACAAAAATGATCCAGAGCATTTTTTAACTAAACACAAGCGGCAATTAAAATAAAGTTGTGCTCTGAAGAGTGGGGGTGATGGAGAGTCAGTAATAAGAAATGCACTAGTTTGTTAGAAAATCTATGTAGACATACACTCACTATAGTCATCCTCTGGGAATCAAACCCAGGTTTTCCAGGATTTCTACAGAAGCTTCAACCACTGGACCTTCAGTGCTGAAGAACTTCACTGCTCAAATTAATCAGGAGCTGCTCAGGAGGTAAGAGGGCACAGGGCCACTAGTTCATCAGAAGCTGTACCTGAGCAGGGCTGTAGTGTACAGGGGTCCATGACCAGATTCCTGACCGTTACCAGCAAAACCATCGGAACCCACTCTGCACCTGGACATTTTAACCTTATTTTCTAAAAATGTTTAGGCCATTAGCTCACTTATCCATAACACGTTTACTCATTCATCCACTGTATGCATGTGTTGTGTATATTTTTGTAACAACTGTTTCCCAGAGGGGATGAATTGAGCATCAACCCCATCTAAAACCCATCTACTTCTGATCCAATATATGGAAATTTGAACATACAGTTCATCTTTTAATGGTTATCAGATATGACCCGTTTTAATATTCAGAGGCTCTAACAATGGAAACACCATCTTCTAAAACATTGATTCATCAGTAAAACTAATGGTGCTGGATCAATAACTGGATTGACACTTGTTTAGTCAACCATAATTTTTCTTAACGTCAGTTTCACAGGAAAATATAAATGCAATGTCGTTAGAATAGCCTTTGAATTTGCTTTGAACTTTTATCAACATGGTCCATGAATTACAAATTTTCTATAACACTGATTCCCCAGTTTAAAAAGTAAAAAAAAAAAAAAATTCACCAGTAACATTCTGAGTTTGATCAATGACTGGATGTTAGCACTTGAGTTGTTGATCCCTTTGCTTATAAGAAACCCCCAAATTAGCCTTCCGTTTAATATATTAACCCTCAACATTAGTCAGAAATTTTCTCAACAGTTCCCTAAACAATTCAGCACAGAATGCAGAAAATCACTGAGATCAGAACTTTAAAATCAAGATATTCCTTTATTGATCATAAATTTCCAGAGAATGTCAGTACAAGCTGATCAAGTGCTCTACTTCATCTAGGAAGACCAGACAGTTTTATAACCTGGTTAAAACCAGCTTCCTTTGCAACTTACAAATGAAAACAAAATGACCCAGACGACCCATCTGGTGCCACGAGGTTTAGCAAAGTTATTTTGTATACAACACATACATAGGGCAATTCAGTGCTTTGCAAAAATAGAAAATGAGAAGTTTAAACAATTACAGTAACAAATGAATCAATATCAAGTCAATTAATTCAAGTAAAGTCAAAGGCCAGAGTGCAGATAAACTGTTCTATGCACATTTTAACAGAACCGTTTTCACATTTTAACAGAGCCGTTTTCAGCCTGGATTTAAACACGTTCAAGTCCAAGCCCGCCTTGCATCAGGAAGACTGTTCTCAGAGTTCAGACTTATGGAACTGAAACTCCGCTTCACCCCGTTCAGTCCTCAGGGCAACAGACAGACCAGTTCCTGAAGTTCCCAGGTGGTTCATATGGGACCAACCTTTCAGACATTTTTTCTAGACCAGGGGTCTGCAACCCACGTCTTAGAGAGCTGCTGTCCTGCATGTTTTAGAGGTATCCTTTTTCCAGCACAACTGATTCAAATGATCAACCCATCACCAAACACAGCAAAAGCCTGATGACCTTCAGGTGTGCTGGAAGAGGGATACATCTAAAACCTGCAGGATTGCGGCTCTCTAGGACCAGGGTTGCAGACCCCTCTTTTAGAGCATGGACAGACTTGGACAAGCAAAGCAGTTTAGAAGTCTATTGAGGGACGATTCAGACCGTTAACAAAAACCACCAGCCTGGCTTTGGTCTTCCTCTTCCCCACATATGAGAAAAGTATCAGTTCATGGAAAAAAAGGGATTTGTCTTACTATGCATTAACTGATTAAGAGGTTAATTATGTTAATTTTCATAACAATTACCCCCATTGATTATTTTAAATAATTACATCACTTAATATATGCACACTTGTCAGTATTCATGTACCTTAATCTATGTTTCTACTTAATCCACAAGCTACATTAATAACTGGACATCCTTGTGCGTGTCCCAGCTGATGTGCGTTTTTAGTTAACAGAAACACCTATGAAAAAAAGAATTCTGCATTTGTGAGGTTAAACAACTTTTGCACAATTGACTAATCTGTTGTCTTTGAAAAGCTTCTCAGATACTGATTTTTGATTCTAACAGCCAAATCACATGCATTTGTCCACCATGCATTGTCCATGTGGTCACAGTGCCAATATGTTTGGAGGTTATGTCCATGTCCTCTCCGGGGGTCTATCCCACAGGGCAGGACATGGCTGAGGGGTTTAGGAGAGACCGGTCCCTGTCCAAATGGATGGAGATACCACAAGCCGAAAGGGGGGGGGATGACCATCAGGATGCACCCCTTTCTTAATGTGCTGACCATTGTCTAATCAGTGTAAATGTGGGGCCAGAGGGTCTTCAGTCACTCGCCAGTGACCAGGCAAAGGATAGAATGTTGGGGACACTGTCAGGTTTCAACCAGTGAGCATGTGTGTAGTGCGCGATGTCATCAGTCCAGGGGTCAACAACGTCGGATGGTGACTTGGCATGTCACTTCCTGCGTCCCAGTGGCAGTCGTTTGCACCTCTGCCCGATCCCGTCCGGGCTTCTTTCTTCCATCAGTGGTCCTCCCAGGACTTTAGCAGGGGTGCCATGGATCCACATGGCCCGTTCACCTACCTTGACCGCTGTGTCCATCGTCAGCAGCACATGCTTCCACCTGCAGTCCCATATCAGGCTGAAGAGGACAGGGGACTGTCTGTACTAGGAGGGCCATCATGACCTTTTGAGATGTTTTTAAAGTTCGATGAGAAAAACACCAGGGACACATCCTACCCCCAATAAGGAAGCGCTGTGAACAGTAGCAGAGATCTTTCATGATTGATGTGACGGTCTGTACAGGACCGCACATATTCCCAGTTCCCCTTTGACCTTTTACATTAAACCACACTACACACACACACACACGTTCGTTCAGTCTCCCAAATGCACTACCAAACATTCTACGTAGCTAACCTGCTACTAACTGACTTTTCCTTCATGATAAACATTCAATTACCTGTAAAAAGTACCCCTGGTTAATACTTTCAAATATTTGTATTGTGCTTTAGAAAGTATCCAGAGATTTTTAAGCGCATAAATGTGACAGGAGTGGTTTAAACCAGTCTATTTTCTTCATGGATATACTCCCAGGTGGCAGAGGGTGCCGGTGAGGAACAAGGACTCATTTAGTCTCACTCAGAAATGGGCCGGGATAACTGCCTCAAGTTTCATATGGGTATAGTGGGAGTCTTGGCCAAACAGTACTCATTTCAGCATTTCTGGGAGGTTTAGGAAATTATAGTTTTATTTAATTTTTAATAAACTGTTGGGGGAAAAAAGTGTAAGTGTCCCAGTGCAGCAGTAATGCCAGTTTCATCTTATGTTAAATGATCCCCCGTTGTGTAGAAATGGTGCTTGCCACCTTGTATACACAGTGTAGTACTATGTAGTTTAGTGTAGTCCTGTGTCGACATTGCTGCTTTGATCCTTCTCCCTTTTCAGGAGACAAATTTTTGGCATTGACACTTAATTTATGAAATTTTGGTACTTTTAGAAAGTGTTTGACACATTTGTCAAAGTTTCATCATTTTGACTTCTTTTTGGATTAATTGCAAAGTCTTCCATCATGGATCTCGACACAAACTGGAAATGCAAGGATGCACTTTACCACACAGACAGCTTTGCTTTTTTACCCCCACTCATGGTGCAAAGCCATTTGCCAACCTTTCACACCAACAGAAACTAGCCTTAATGTTAACTGTTTTTCAGACATCAAATCTGTATAGCAAAGTTCTAAAATAATTGCCAGCTGTGCCATTTGATGGTTTACAGCTTGGAATTGAATCTACTTATGCAAGTCTTTTTAAAAATTCACACTGTACCAATAAACTTTAACAGTTCAGTTTAAAATAATTTAAAAAGTTTCACCATCAGGTTCAAACACTCTTAAGACAAGAGAGAGAAGTTAGACACATCTTATTCATGATGAGCGGCGCGGTACACTCAGCACCCTCTTACCGACCGGTCTGTTGTGTACTTCTGCTGTCATCTTCTTTATTTGGATTAGGGTGGTCCCTAGTTACAAAATGTAAATGTGCATAAGGGAGGGGACATTCAATCATATCTCTTGTAAGCAGCTTTTGTAGTCTGGCGTCGTGAGACATGACTTCAGAAACTTGTCCTTGACTCTGGATTGCTCTGTTCTCCTGCAGGCTGATGGCAGGAATCAGCAGTTTTCTATAGGACAACTCCAAGCAAAATATGGGCTTTCACCCTTTTAGAGAAACATGGAACAAATATAGGATGAATATATACACTATGCAACTTTTACTTACAATGCTAGTCAACCATGGCATAAATATTAGAGACCGTCTCAACAGGCCTGATGGGCAAACACTGGACGTCCTTTATAGCTAGTGGAAATCTCCCTCTGTATGAGCTAGCACTTGATTTGTCCCGAGACCCAGTCCAGTCCTTCAATTTAGCCTTTATAGAGAAATTGTTGCAACACAGGACATAACACTTACAATTTATGACTTACTAGCAAACTTAAATTTTGATTACCTTGTTATTTCAAAAAAAGGGGCATTACATGTCGCTTCCATGTTTTGACCCGAGAGAGACTTAAGCTGTGCCCCTTAAAAGCATTTCTTTAACAATTGTAGCAGTTTGTCATTTGAAGATTGACTTCTTGATAATGGCAAGTTGTATAGTCTTTATAATTTCTTAGATATCTTACTTCCCAAACTTACCTGCAGACTGGAGTCCCAGCATTCCATGGATGCTAATTCACAACTGTATTAGCATCCATTTCAGCCTTAAAACTCAGATTTTTAGATTGTGCAAGTCAGTCAGCGACGTAGATCAGTTCGAAGTGTGCCTCTTATTTGGCACAACATTCCTGTCAGACGCAAGACCTTTATTAAGCTGCTCTGCAACTGGAGTTAACTTCAGTTTGTAGGCTCTGGCAAATGTTGACTCAACTCATGACATTTTTTGGTTCTTTTGATGAACCTGTCATACAGCGAGTACCTCTGATGTACCTGTAATTGGATGTCTCCCTGGCATCCGGTCACTTTGATTGGCTGCAGTGTCAATCCAGTGCAGTTCTTCCTGCACTTCTTGCAGGCCAGTTTAAAGTTTTGAGAAATGGGGCACACAGTCTTCAGGCATTGGGTTGGAAAAGTAACGGTCCGTTGTGTGGTGTGCCACCTGTCCAGCTACATCAGAAACATAACTGGTAGGAAAATGCTTCAAGTCAAGCAGCCTGTCTGTATGGTACCATGCTGATTTCATTGGCAACTGAAGTTCTTAAAAGTGGAAGATGACATGGTTATTGAAGTTCTGGAATCCGGAGGTACATTCCTGGAACCTCACAAGGTATAAGTACACTGGGCATTCTACCTGCTAGAGGGAAAGCTGTTCAGAGTAAGAATACATCAGATTTTTTTTTTTTTTTTTTTTTTTTTTTTTTTTTTAACATTTGATTCATTTTTTTCTGAGCAGAAAATGTATTCAGAGCCACCACAGACCATCCATATCAGCCAACATCTGAGGAGAACCTGTGAACAGTAACAACGTCGTTATATCACCACTCCCCTTCCAACTTGCAATTGTAGCTGTAATCAATTTATTGCACAATTTTCGTTTTGCTGCTTGTAGAAGTAGATCTTTAGCATAGACCAAATACTCTGGAAATATTCAAGGTAAAGGTCAAGAAATTACACTAAATGTCACTTAACCTTAAACATGTTAAAGTAGCTATAAGTATGGAAAGGCCTTAAAAACAATGTCTTTGTGTAGTGGTCACATTTTAGTTTGACTAAACATTAGTAACATTGTTTAAAAAAGGCAAAACCGTAGTGTTGGCTCTACATAACTAAATGTTTCGGCCTGCGGATACAGAAAACTGCCAGTTTTTAGGCCCAGTACTGGAACGAGACACCGGTGTCCCACGGTGCTATACTCGAACCCTGAATCATTAAGATTGATACGGTTTAATGGAATTGTGCGGCATTAACTGCAGTATTCAAGTCAGTAAACATGGGCTAAAACTAACTTACAGGGGTGTGCTTGCTTGAGGAATTTGTACAGATTGTACCTTACATAACCTATCGTTTGGCCAAACAATTTTGCTAAAAGTTACCTACCAAGGTCTCTCCAGTACTCGAGGTTCGTGTAAGGCTCAATTCATTTCTGCAGTTCATTCTTGCTTCCTCCCCAAATCCAGCATGGCTGACATGATTGCTTTGATCACCAATTCGACAACCTGAAGGGTCGCCACGTGCCTTTCTGAAGCGTCAAACCAGCAAAAAACCTCCGGAGTGTTTGATAAATGTAGCATTTTCTAGTGATTTTAAAACTGAAGCACTGACAGTTGCCTTAAATGTGATTCACTGCTTTGAAGCTTTCAGTAAAGTTTAAACAGTGACACCTGGTGGTGTTTGATATTATATTTCAGAAGAGGAAGGAGTCAATTTCTAACAATTTATGTCATTTCATTCACAAGTTCTCAATAGACTTCAGATGTTGAGTGACAATTTAAAAAAAACTCACTCAATTGACAATGTTCATTGGGAATTCCTGGCCCCATGTTTAACACACCTGTCACCGTCAGGCATTTCCACAATATATTCAGTCATCCCTTCAATAGGATGATCTAAAATGCTTCCCCAGGTTGATTCTTTTACGACTCGCACACATTTTTGGACGTGGTTGCACTACTCGTACAGTGAACCGACTGCAGTGCGTGACGCAGGATCCAAAGAGCCTGGTGGTCTCAGTACGCAGGGCCACAAATCTTCAAATTTCTTCACATTTTTAACTTCTCAAGATGAGAATATGCTCATGTCTTATCAGGAAGTTATTTTTAGCTCAGTCTTGTCCATCATGAAAAAAAAAGCAAATACATGTTGGTGCTCCATTTTTGCTGGAACCTTGATGCAGCCTGTTCCCCAGACAGGAAGTCTTGCAAAATCTAAGGATGGCCATTTTACCCACCCAATGTAAAATTTACTACAACTTTCATGATTTTTTTTTTATACCTACCAGTCCTTTAGTGTCCAAGGTTTCTCAATTTCTGGAAAATTAAATCTGGTCTGTTGCATGGTGGAGAAGAGATATGGCTTCCATACAGTCATCTCCCATTTGCTGGTCACATGGCAACTACAGAGGTTCGAGGATGTAGGACCTTTTAAGCAGAAATTTCAGGGATGGAGATTCTGTTCTGCAGTGACACTGCAGTCTTTAAACGTCACTCAAGAAAGCCTTAGTCCTGTCCAAGTTTTCCTAGACATAAAAACAAATGCCGCATGTTGGAAACAATACTATGCAATTTCATGGTAGTTTTAGAGCTTTTATACAAAAAAGGAATTAGCAGCAGTCATATTAGACAGGCTGCAGTGCAAACTTTGATCTTCCTCATTTGAGTGTATGGTCCTTAAAATTTGGAAACCGTGACGATACCAAGGGCATTAACTCCTTCGTTGCTTTTCCTGCAAAAAGAAAAGTTCCCAACGGCCCTTTTAAAAATTATATAGTCTTACTTCATGCCCTTTCCATTTCATGCATGTGTACTACATTAATGTTCTCCATTAATCGCCTGGTGGAATCTTTCAAACTCTTTGCGGTCATTCCTGCTGGCTTTGAGATGAGCGTTCTCCCCAGTCTAAAATAAAAAAGGGAAGATGTTACAATTGAAAATTTATAATAAAGATTGAGCATTATTATTTGCAAAGTTCATTTTCCAGGAATGCTGCAAATGTTTTATACATTTACTGCAAGTAACAATTGTGTTTCTTGCATTTTACTGCCCAAAGGTTTACTTGCTTTACATTCTCAGTCATGAGTCAGACTGTGACGGACTGCATCTTGTCAGACTTGTAGCTGGTCCTTCTGTCCCTTGTTGCAAAACAGATCTGAAGATAACTGAACAGTAATACTCAGGCCAGGATCAGATATCAAAATTACTGTTGTAGTCTCAGGCTGAAGCCAAACCATGTACTTCACCTCATACTACATCACTTGGCGGCACGGTGGCCTAGTGATTAGCGCTCTTGCCCCACAGCGAGAAGGCCCGGTTTGGATTCCGGGACTGCGTGGGCCTTTGTGTGGAGTTTACATGTTTCTCTCCCTGTGTCTGGTTTTCCTCCGGGTGCTCTGGTTTCCCCATCCCCCAAACACATGTTAGGGTACATCCTCCAGCTAGGCGTTTGACCATGAGCCTGGCCCTACAGTGGGAGATGGGTCCCTGGGTGCTGCACATGGCTGCCCACTGCTCCTTACCAATTTCCCAACAGCATCATAGGAAGGATTGGTTAAATGAAGACAAATTTTGTTGAACAGTTGTATAATGACAAACTGCATTACCTTTACTTACCAAGAGTTAGTTGGTCATTTTTGACCAGTCAACCAATGAGTCCCAAAATGGGAGTTAAGATGCAAATCCCATAATATTCCTCTACAAACCTGATTTGATACCACATCAGTGAGCATGACAAAACGATGACTTTGGCTGCAAGTTCTGGAAAAATCTTCATCCGCGGTCATGTGATTTTCAACGTTTTGTCCGATATGATTAACTTCGACTGTAGCAAGCCAACCAGCACTTTAAATGCTGCTACTTGCCATTCCCCAAGTATACATATTTTGTACCTTACCAGCACGAAGAAAATCAAGCTTCGTCTACTTTCACAGGTCGTCACTCCTTGAACCTTTCAGTGTCTTTGCCATCTAATAGAGAAAAGGAGTGACAATGTTTAACTCAAGTTCACAATAGTTTAACCACTAGTTTTCATTAACTGAAATTTTTTAGTTGTAGGTTAATGTAGATTAGCGGTTACCAATGCAATTGTGCAATCAACCTGACTCCTGAAACATGAAACATCAGCAGATAGATTGCTGCATTGTTAAATACAGTCACAATCTACAGTGAGTTTATTCAATTGCAGTGTTGCTCAAATTAGAACTAACGTTATCTGATTAATACCCCTTTAGCTACTGAACCTCTGCGTACATGCAAATTTAGAGGGAAAAATACATTTTTCCTTTGTTTCAACTATGTTCTATATAGCAGAGCAGCAACACAGACCAAACGCAGCTAATGTACCACCTTCAACAAAAATGCAGTTTAAGCTATACCAACGTAGCATTTTAGAAATACGTGCAAGAATGGCCTCAATCGTACCTTACTACGAAGTCCACGTCCAGCTTGCTGTGCGCCGGTGAAGTCATGGAGCAACAGTTAAATTCACTCCTGGAGAAGATTTAAAGTGTGCTTCAACACCCACTGAATGAACTCTGAAGTATTCCCCTTACAGTTAGTATCCCTCAACACAACCGAGTTAGCGGTAAAGAACTCTCGCCACAAAGTTAACAACCAGATTTTTACTCCAGAAATTTGCAGTTTGATTTTCAGTCTGATCAGATATTTGGACAAGGAATGACAAAAATTCACAAAAAATTTTCATGTTTTTCCAGTGCAAGTGTTTACACCGCATTACCCACCCAACATGTTCCATGGGTAAACTTTTGCTCAATTCCAGATATGTTTTCCTGCGGGTGTTTTCCACCCCCATTTCTGGTTTTGCTCGAAGTTTTAAAGATAAAAAACTTTTAGATATGGAACATGTTCCAGCAGCAGTTTTGATTTTTCTACATTTTCTTCAGTCAAGGTTTTGCGCAACTCATTTTGCTTCATTCAGGCATGAGAAAATCTCATTTGATCAAAGATCTTGGCAAAACTCTCTCCAAAATCATTTTCACCCTTTCCATTGGCAGATTTTTGCTCTAATCAAGCGAGAAATTTTAAAGTTTTTTAGGGGGTCATTTCTCAAGTGTTGTGTATGATGCCATGCACAGTGTGTACTTTAAGCTAATCAAGGGTTTTTGCTTCATGTTGGCCCATCAAGGCAGCCCTCAAGAGATCAGTCCTGGAGAAAACTGACGTATGGCTGTCAAGAGTCCAACCCTCCTCCAGCTGATGTTGAGTTTAACATCCCAACCCTGGAGGTCACCATGGGGAATGATTTTGAGCTCACCCTCTAGTTGGTGAGCCCCACACCATGGACGCCTACATCAGCAGTGGTGTCGTGTATTAAATTGGCAGCACCAGCTTTTAGTTATTGGTCAGGACCCCCACAGTGACTGGCCACACAAAACTGCAACAAGTGTTAATGATTCACGTCGAGAATTTGTTTTTTGGGTGTCCAGGTGTGAAGCAGATGCTGGACATTGAGGCTCAGACCTAAAGATCTACTAGTGAAAGAGTAACAACATACCTGGTGATCCACTACATGCAAGTAAAGGATGTCAAATAGTTTAGTTTTCTCGTGTTCAGATATGACCCATTTGTAGACTCAGGCTTAGTTACTATGGAAACACCATCTTCGACAACAGTCATCAGTAAAACCCATGGAGTTGAATTAATGACAGTTAATGAGATGCTGGGTTTTATTGGTTATTCAACTGTTTTAAGTAAGCCTTTTACCTTGTGTTGGATGTGACCTTCAATTTTAATTTAAGCATTTATCTACATCATGAATAGGCAAGGCAAGTTTATTTATATAGCACATTTCATGCACAAGACAGCTCAAAGTGCTTTACAAAAAACATTAAAAGC
>JAPTYR010102921.1:0-11306 GCA_029814505.1 Siphamia roseigaster | reverse complement strand
GTGAAATTGTGCATAATTAGGTTGCCAATTAAGACATGTTCTGGATGAGCGCAGTGTCATTGACACTATCTTTGTTTTGTTTGTTCATCTGTTTGTTTGTTTGTTTTTTGTCAGAAACTTTATGCAAAACCTACTGGACAAATTTCCATGAAACTTTCAGGAAAGGTACGAGGTGGTCGTTAAATGTTTGCAAGGGGGGGGTTTGACTAATTCAACTAATTTTTCAAATGATTTTGACTCCTCAGCAGCTGTTTGCTGTTTTGCCATTTGTGTACATTGAGCTTTAATGCAAGTCATAATCAAATGCCCTGCACTAACTTTGTTGGAGGACAAAGTATACGTCTGCTAATGACTTCACACTGATATTTGGCATCTGTGAAATTGTTGGTACACTGTGAATGTGAGATGAAACACATATTAATTAATTTTTATGCCCCTCCAAAGCTTGTCATTTTAATTATCCCAGTTTTGAATACTCATTAAGGTGCATACTTCCACCAAGGTTTGTACATTGTCCCATGTCACTATATTCATAACTTATATTAATATCATTTATGCGCATATTAAGGACTTCTATAAAGGAGTTGAGAAACATTGTAGATCACTTTTCTGAGCACCGTTCTATGTGTCACTTCCACAAATGGCTCTACAGTGTTGTGTACAATGTATAACAGTGCAATGCAAACATCATTGTTCATATTTCATCAGCAATGATTCTTATTGCCTACTGACAGATCCATGTTCAAAGCAGCTGTGATCAAATTAGGCTTTGATCATAAGGCTTCTGTAAACACATCATAAATGCATTTAGTAACATCCTTGTACAGGTTGCATTTACAGTTTATATTCCTCATCCAGCTCTACACAAATCGACCCACTGGCAATATTTCTTTGCCTGTACACTGTAACTAACCATGTGTGGTAGATAAAACATCAATACTTGCCAAATGTCTTTTTTCCCCTCCAAAATGACTCCAAACAAAACTAGTTGTTTTCAATGCTTCCAGAAGTGTCCTGACCTTGATGGAGCATGTGTTGAAAAATAAATATAACATTTTTTAACCTTTTTTTCACCAAGTGTCCTTTTTCATCTAACTTTCTGAAGGCCCCTTTTTTGTCCAGTCGTACCATAGAGTTTTTATAAACCTCAATCCACCAAAAAGGTTTATTTTTATGATGAGGTTTCTCTGTGATCCATGCTCTACACCTCCGAGTTTAATGAAAATCAACCTTGTTGTTTTATTTTCATAATCCTGCTGAGGTGTTGTATATCATGCTTGAAAAAAATACTTTCTACATCTATTACTGTGGTAACTGAATAATCTCTCTTTCCTTTCTTATCAATTGTAAAGCACACACAATAAAGCTTTATATTGAACTCTCTAGCTAAATTGTCAAGACACTACTTTATTATCGTCAAAGTGAAGCCTGAAGGCCTTTTTCAGAATCTTTAGATAGAGATTTGTTTCAGTAGTTTAAGGAATGCAATAAATTGTTAAAAGATACAGTGGTTGATTTTCCTCTGCTCTTCAGGTTTCTCTCAGAGCTTCGATGCATAACCAGCGAGGTGATTCACCAGAAGCGCTGGTCCTCATGCCTGGTAACAACATCTCCCTGAAACACAAAGTGGATGAGAACTGGCACCATGGAAATTTGGGTGACAGAAGTGCTGCATCTGTCACTGGCAGCGCGCTGCAGGCCGTCAGCCAGGCGCCTCAGCTGCAGCCCCTCCAGCAGTCCCAACCACTGGCGCTCTGCAGGGCGCTGTACGACTTTAACCCAGAAGAGATGAATCTGCAAGACAGTAAATATTGTCTCAGCTTCCTCAAGGTCTGTTTCTCAAACTACTTACTAAACACAGCAGGTGGAATCAGTCACTTGAAAATGTGCATTTTGATTTTTCAAGTACTGGCAGGGTTTCTTGCAGTGTTGCATAGCAGAGGAGGGACATCAAATGTGAAAGAAAGAGCAAATGAAATCAACGCCCTTCAATTTGAGATGAGCAACAAAAACATTTAATTTATTTATCAAGGTTTTGCTTTTTAGTGTGAAAAATACCTGAACTGTAAACTGAGACTGGTGCACTATGCTTTTTTTCTTAACAAAAATGAAAAATGCAAGCTGCTTTTTAAAATTGTAATAAATTCATTGTCATTACATTTTATGATCATAGTATTCATTCACTATTTTTTTTTACTCAATATTGTTTTACACTTACACCTTTTTAACTGCTGCTTTTTGATAAGATAATATAAGATGAGATCAGATAAAATAAGAAAAGATACGATTTTATTGATGCCATCATGGGGAAATTGCAGTATTAACAGCAGAAAAAATGCAGAATAAAGCATAAATTATAAAAGAGAATCTTCTATTTATATTACTTGTCTTGTACATGTATGCATATTATTTACATATTTGCATATATTTGTTACTGTGTGTTGATATTTCAGGCTTGTGTGGAGATGCAAGAAAAAAAGTGCTATTTTTATGGTTTTATGTCAGCCAGAAAAAATACACAAAATCATGAATCATCTGTTATGCTGTTAAACTCTGGATTGAATTTTTGGCCATATTTCTGTGCCCTAACTTTTTTATTTGAATGATTTACATAAATTGATAAAATACTGCTTGCGCACTATTGTACCTTCTATGTCATGATATTCTATGGACTGAATAATGCAGTGATTAACTGACTACAAATAGATCTACTGTATTAATTATTAAAGAGAAAAACGTTATCTTCCATGACAGTTGAAGTATCTAATACTGGCATAAGATCAGTGCTCCACTTTGACCCCACATCAGGATTGTTTTTCAGCATCAGACTTGAATGTATTTGATGCATCAGTATGTACAGTACACCGGAAGTTTCCACTAATGGTCATTGCTTTTTGTTCTTTTCACTGTTTTCAGAAACTTGTGGCGCTTTAGGCGCAGACCTCTGCTGCAGTTGTTGTTGATTCCCCTGAAGGATTTCTCAGGGAGTTATATAAGGGTCTCAGCGCTTGTTTGCTTTCCATTAAAGAACACTTGAGCCTGCTATTTTTTCAATGCAGATGGTCAGATGTTTTTTTAAAGTAAGTCTAGTTACAGAAAGAACTGGGCCTGCAGACACAAATGGAGTTTGCAGGAAAACGCAGAGCTCTGAGTGCTCAGTCTTCAGGGCGAGTGTCACTCTGTTATGATCATCCTGAGCCTCAGTTTATCTGGTCATATTTTCACAACTTTTGTCATCAAATTCTTTCGGTGTCATATTTTAGGGTGACATCCTTACTGTCATCAGACGGGTGGATGAACATTGGATTGAAGCCAAACTAGGGGCCAAAGTTGGAATTTGCCCTCTGCAGTTTACAGAGGTTAGTTCTATCTTTCTTTATCTCTCTCTCTTCTCTTCTCTTCTCTTCTCTTCTCTTCTCTTCTCTTCTCTTCTCTTCTCTTCTCTTCTCTTCTCTTCTCTTCCCTTCCCTTCCCTTCCCTTCCTTTCCCTTCCCTTCCCTTCCGTTTCCTCTCCTCTCCTCAAATGTAGGTTACAGTCTTCTCACTATGATCAAGGTTGACACCTGCCGTTTGGCACTACACTTTTATAGTCTGGCTGTTGTAATGAGCTGAACCATATATGTCGTCACTGGATGTCATTAATTCCAGGTCACTGCCTGGACACTACCTTGGTTTTCATTCAAATCTTTGATTCATCCATAAATGTCACTCCTTTGCTACAAAGTGCTGAGGTAGAGAACTAATCTGTGTAGCCCCGCTGTGTCTGCAGCTGCTTATTAGTGTGTGAGTCTGTGGCTTACTCAGGTTTGCAGAGCTTGCTTACCAAGCTGATTGTCATTTGTTTTCCTCTGTCCTATCTGCCTTCAGGAATTAACTTGATGCATGCATGGGAGACATTGTATTCGTTCTTACAGTGTGGTTAATATGGAGCCATGTTCAACTGTAGAAAATAATTCTGTTTGCTTCCCTCTGTTGTAGTTTGTTCATATTTTTTTTACTCCTCTCTGCTCCACCTTTCCTCTATTGCTCCTTCCTCCTCGTCCTTCTCTTCACCGACCTCCTTCATCTCTCTACCTCTGTACTCTAGTCTTTTGCCCTGCACTTTCTCCTCTCCCTCTTCTTTCTGAGCCTTCCTCTCCTCATGTCGTGCAGTCAGGCGTGAAGACACAGTAATGCTTTCTCTGCTTGGGTGGCATAACAGCACATCACTGTGGGGAGTGAAAGCATTAACCCTGCCGTGCCTGCCTGTCTGTGCAGCTCTGTATTTCACATCGCCTCCTGCTACTTTCTCAGCATCAGTCAAATCTCTCTGGCTTATTTGACTGTTACTTATCCTTCTGCCTGCCTGGCTGCCTGCCTGTGTGTCCAACAAGTTGTACGGGTAGTGATAAGTGGGTGTGTTTAGACAGTCTCGTTCAGCTGATCAGCAGGAGCAGAGGTTGACAGGCACTAGTAGAAGGTGTGAGCGAGTTGGAGAAGATTTTCTTGACTGAGGATTGACTTTTCTCTCTTAGGATTTATCCTGATTTTCACTTGTCATTTCTTGTTTATGTATTCATCTCTTTTAGCCAAACTCAGTGGCTGCCAAACTGCTTGAAGGAAAGAGTCGGAGGGGGAGTGACTCAGCGGAATTTCACCATTGGACTGGGAGTGGGGGCAAAGAAAAGGCCATTGACGCATCCATTAGGACCACCCATTACGGAGTCTCTCAAGTTCCGCCACAGACACCAATTATCAATGCTTTGCCCCTCTCCAACCAACGGAAACAGCCTGGAGCCAGAACCGTCAACTTTTATCAGACAGCCAAAGCAGACGCAAACAACATCACCACCATCAACCATAAGGGTCAAGCACCACACCACCTCTCTGTGCCCTCTGCTGCCCGGAGCCACTCTCACCCATCCAGAGTAAACTCGCAGCGACTTAGGCGTCACACCGACGGTACACACAGACACCTGCCACAGGTGAGTCACCTGCCTACATATCTGTCTGTATTTGGATAGCTTTTAATTCAATCTCCATAATCTTTCAACGTAACGTCATTTAGGTTTTAGTTCACTTAACCTACCTTTGTTTTTGTTTTTGGGTCGTTTTGTTTTGTTTTCAGTGACTTATTTTAACACAAAACATGTGTCTGGAAATAGGCATGGCTATTTTGTGTGAAATAATAGATGTTTTTATTTGAGTCACTAAAGGATAACACTGTCCTCAGGGGTAGAGGGAGGAAACCATGACTCAAAGCTTAAGGAATGAATGAGAAAAAAGACATCGCCCTTGTTGTTGGCCGCTACATGATGAACTGACTCTCACTAAAAAAACACAGCACTGAGAAAAGGTCCAGATATGAAACATGTGGGGTTTGGGGGGGGGGACCCTCTCAAAGGTCTTGAATCAAAAGTCCTGGGACATGAGCCAGAGATGAATAGCAGTCTAATACAGAGTGAGAAGAGATCACACACTTGGGGAAGTTTGGTTATTGTCGAGTCAAATCCATGACTTTTATATAATCTTTTCATGAAGAGTTAGGTGTTAAGAAGCCTCATTGTACTTTTATGAACCTGAAGGAAGAACAATTTTTAATATCCATTTATTTTAATTACCTGAAAATATTCACTGACTCAGTCTCTGAAAACTGACTGTTTGTACATTTTCAGTGTAGCGTGAACCTCTGTTTTTAGTTGCTGTGGCTGCTTTATTATCTCTCTTTTGATGTGGTGCATGTTACCTTATTACCTTATTTTTATTGTCCATACACTGGCATCCTTAAATTTTAGTTCTTTACTCTCCAGGGGTTTATTTACTAATACAGCTGTGACATGTTTGAGCATTAAAATGTAGTTCACCCACCTCGCAGTTCTGTGGGTGGGTTTAGATGATCTCACAAACCCTCTTGATTGAAACATTGTAAGTGAACAATGACAAATATTCAACCCATTATGCCTTTAATCTTAATAAACACATTAACTGCACACCTTTCTATCAACCTTATTCAGAAATGTCTAACAAGATAATTCTGTATTGAATCATAGCCAACCAGAGTCTCTGCCTGAGTACACAGCTAACATTAAAGGCTCTGCAAAGTTTAATAATATAACTTGCTGCCAAGTGCCCTGCCCCCTGGGACATTGATTTCCTTTGATTCAGTTGAAGTTTCGGTGCTCTGCCCTGCAATTATACATGTCAGAACATAAAACACGGAGCAGGTTGGAGGGAAAATAGAAGGGATAAGGCTGAGGAACGGGTGTAAGGAAACATTTACAGAAAAGAGCTTACGTAGGAAGTGGGGAAAAGGGGTACGAACTAACTGTGTGAGCTGCAAAAAAGGCAAAACAGAAGAAGTAGGAAGAGGAGGAAAAATGAGCGATAGATTTAGAGAGTGGGAGGCTTTGAGAGCCCCTCAGTGTGTCTGCTTATCTCTCTCATGCTGATGATGATGAGTCACTGGTGAAGTTCGTTACATAACAGACCCCTCTCTCTCCCCTGCCTTCAAACTCCTTCCTCTTCACTAAGCAGGTAACACACTTTCACATCAGCGGGCCAGTAATAGCAGGTGCCAAGTACTTCCCTTTTCAGGGGCATGGAAGGGCTCTGTCCCCAAAGCTGAGGTTCCACTCTCTACTGACCAAACTAGCATGGGTGCTATTCTTACTGCATCATCCCATCAGCTCTCTCCTCTAGCTTTGCAGTTTCACAGAGAGATGTACCCTCCCACCGACTGTGGATGAAATAATGTGTATTGGTGTGAATATCGTCAATGTTATGTAATGTAAGAATAAAATTTATGATGGATATGAGCCAAACACAAAATCCTCTTCAGATGTAACACAAGACAGTGAAAAGCCATATTAGATTTCACTGCTACATCAAGATCTCTGATACCATTCTGTTCTGAATTATGACTGACCATTCAATGCTATTTTTAATGTATAGATTGTAGATGCATGGATGAGTACAGGTAGTAATTGTGTTCATCTGCTGACTGCATCTTCTAATGTATCTTCTTCCACATCTTTGACATATTTTCTTCTTTTTATCAGAAGCTGCAATTATTATTATTTTTTATTTCAGTTAACCTTTACTTATAAGCATTTTGGTCCCATGGAGATGGGGGATCTCTTTTTCAAGACAGCGGCAAAACAGTCACATAATTACAGTTTTACAATAATAAAAGGATTTGCAAACACAGAAAAACACATTTACAGACCATCAGCCTTGATTTCAGAGTTTTAATGCTCTCTATGAAATCAAAGAAGTCAGTGTTTGTAGATGGGACTCAGATTGAATCTTGTTCCAGGCACCAGGAGCTGAAAACCTAAATGAATTTTTTTTCTAACTCTGCCCTTATCTTTCAAATGATTTGGAATATCTCATAACTTAATAATTGTATCAGATTTCTTGATGTACTGTAGATGATATAAAATGTTTGGTTCATTTCTTTCCTTAATTTTATTCTGACTGGAATAATTAATAGCTTTATTTAAAAAATATAAGGGATAAGAAAAGAACACATAAAATAAGAAATCTGGAAGTGTAAATTTAGTTATGTTTTTTTCATTTGCTATTCATCCATCTGGTAACAATAAAATTTACTATAGAAATGAGCCAAAGATGCTATCCTCTACAAGAGTATGTGGGAAAGTGAAAACTCATATCATACATCCCTTCTACTGCTTTTGTCCTACGTGCAAAGAAAAATGTTACAAGATTATGGTACAGTTACACTTCAACCTTTAGCCTTACCTTTGGAAGCATGCCATCCCTACCTCCTGACGGAATAAAATTTAGGTTGGAAATGAGCCAAAAGGTGGAATGTGGGAAGAAAACCTCTATCATACCGGTGCATGAAGATATCTAATATTGTTATAAAACATGTTCTCATTGAATTACATTTAAGGCTTTGAACCAATTCTTAGAGGCTGAAACAGTTGGTTAATTGAGTACCTCTGATATTGATTTCATTCTTTTGATTAGTTTTTCAAGTGGAAATATCAAACTTTCTCTTGTTTATGCTTGCTAAATGTTGGTTTCTTTTCAGCTTTTGTGTCTGTACATTTCTGGGTTTTGGATTTAACAAAAGGTTTTAGGACATCACCTTAGATATGGGAAGTTGCAGAGACTACTCGAGTAGGTAATATACAGCAGGTTAATTACTAATAAAAAATAAGCTTTTATTTCAGCTTCTATTATTTTTTTTTATCTTTTTAATTGATTTAACGGTTGTTGTCCACTCATTGTTCACTTTTATTAGAATAATTTTGTCCATTCAACAACATAATTGCATTAACTGAAGAAGGCATTGAGATATCTGATCCAAACTTATGCTGTGGCTGTGTCTTGGAATGGAGCAGAAACCTGTTGAAAATAGGTGACCTAGATCTACTTTTTCAAGGTCAAATGGCCTTGTGTATTTATATCTGAGTATTTTCAATATAAATATGTATGTACTAACTTTTACACAAAGACAAATTATGGGGCAGTAACTTTGAAGACTCTTACACTACATTTGGCTGAGAGGTTAAAAGTGCAGAGCACATTATGTTTCATCCGTGTACTGTAAATCAGTTGTTGTAGGACACGGTGCATTATTATTTTATTATTAGTTCATACATTTTGGGGACATAATGAGTTGCAGTAAATCTCACATTTTTCCTGACTCAACTTTAAAACACCTGAGCATAAAGACTTATTTAATCACTCAGCCAAGTCCAAGAACATTTTACTATATTTACTTTGCACCTTTCCAGTTCATACACTTAAATGTGACAGAGTTGAGCTTTAAATGTCTTCTATTCACTCGCTATTTCAATAAAGAAATATTGTTTTTTATTAGTAATTATAAATGTGTGGTAATGGTCATGAACTTCATTGTATGTTTTTTTTTTTTTTTTGCTGAATGTGTATTACAGTACAAAAGACACTGCGCTCTTCAGATAAGTAAAAGACCTGGTTTGATGTTCTTAGAAGTCAATTATCTTTATACATAATACATATGCAATACTCAATATACACATGGGATACCATCATCCTCAGCCACTGCTGTGTACGTACTGACCATACAGTACTGATGATGTAGCAAGACTTCTTTCCTAGTCACTATTAAGTCACTTTCTCTTTTTCAATTATCTTATTCCTATTCTGTTTATGCTTATTTCTATTCTATTTAATTTTATTGCCTTTTCCTCTACTATGGAAGGATGTATGGCAGACAACATTTTATTTTACACTGTAACCGGTACCTGGTAATCTGTGCATATAATAAATCTCTTTATTATTGAAAATTCAGATGAGGTGATGAAAATGTATCATCCAAGGTGATGTAGAAAAAACATAAACATTCAATATAGGGTGGCTGTGGCTCAGTTGGTAACGTGGGTCATCTAATGATCAAAGGTACGGTGGTTTGAATCCTCCACGTGTCAAAGTGTCCTTGGGCAAGACACTGAACCCTAAGTTGTTACCAGGAGGGACAGGCAGCTGCCGTGTGCATGGCAGCAAATGTCCACTGGTGAATGTGAGGAATTGTAAATTGTTATGGGTGCATAAAAATGTGCTACATAAGCTCAGTCCTTTTACCAATATAAACAAGTGAGTGACATTAAAATAGAAACATTCAAAAAGGCTTAAAATAAAAGCAGACATTTAATTAGTAACCTGAAATTACACTAACAGTAATGTATGTGTTCCATTTGTACCCCTTGGCCATCTTCTAGTCAAAGGGGTATTGCAATTGTTTTGTTGTCTATACATCTGTCTGTCCATTCAATGGCATCATCGCATTATCTGAAGAATGCTTTGAGATATTTGCATCAAATATACAGTACAGTATACTGTGAATGCATCTTGGGATGGAACAGTAGCTTGTTGAAAATAGATCACCTTGACCAGCTTTTACAAGGTCAAATGGCCTTGTGCCTTGTACAGTTATAATATCTGAGTACTTTCAAATATAATAATAATAATATTATATTAAATTTATATAGTGCTTTTCTGGGCACCCAAAGTGCTTTACATTATTGACACATTATTCATTCACTCTAACATTCTCCCTCTGGTGGTGGTAAACTATGTTTGTAGGCACAGCTGCCCTGGGGCAGACTGACAGAAGCATAGCTGCCAATTCACACCAAACGGCCCCTCCAACCTCCACTAAACATTCATACACCAGTGTGAGTGGTACTGAAGGCAAGAAGGGTGAAGTGTCTTGCCCAAAGACACAACAGACTAAGGCAGAGTGGGATTTAAACTGCCAACCCTTTGGTTATTGGACAACTTGCTCTAGCCACAATCTAATCTAAATTATAGGGCAGTAGCTTTCAACAAAATCTTGTACTATATTTGGTTTGAGTTGCATTAAAAGTACACTGGACATTGGGTCTCATTCAGGAAACATTAGTAAATTTGTGTGTAGATTTACACATAAAAGCCTACTCTACTAAAAACATACTCCGGATTCATGAACGCCACGGAAAAGTCAGATCTGATCATAAATCTGTTTGTAGGTTCATGAATCCCAATCGTCAGTAAGGTGAGAGCACGCTCCCGGTAATCAGCAGTCTTTCTTGGTCTTCAAAACATTTAACGTTATCATTATTTAAAATGGTCAGAAACTATTTTTTTTATTGTTAACTATCTTTTAATATTATAAAATATTGCATAAATACATTATATTAATACACAGTAATGCAGCAATAACTACACAATTATAATATAATTCTAATAAAAACTAATAAAATAGTAAAACTTCTTAAAAATTTATAAAATATTAGTCTTATCAGGATCTCATCTTATCTGGATCTTTGCATAAAATGTCATAGTTTATATTCATCCAGTATCGATTTTGGATAATTGAACCCAGGCATGTTCAATGTGACTTCATGAGAATCACCTATAAAGATATTTTTGGGCTCTACAGAGGTTTTGTTTTGTTTTTTTTCCCCCAATATCCATCCTGAAATGCCAGCCCATGACAGATTTTTGAACAGAATCTAAGAATCCCAGAAGATTAGAAAAAAATGACTATTTTTAAATGTAATATATATATATTTTTTTATATTGCAATTTGACTTTAGTCCTGAGACAATAGTCACATCCTGAGAGAAATTTAAGGACAAATTTGTAGAGACAAGCTGTCATTATATTAAACTAGCCCACTAACCGTCGGAAGTGTATCTCTGATATCAATTGGTCAATTGGACAAATAGATTCAGAGATAGGAAAAACAGCATGAATTGATTTTAAACTTTTCAGTGGCCCCTTGTGGGCAATCTTGAAATGGTAAATCAAATAAAAATTGAATCAGTTCTTCC
>JAPTYR010102728.1:0-11307 GCA_029814505.1 Siphamia roseigaster | reverse complement strand
CCCGTGTTTTGTCAAATCTACCGCATGTACAATCTTTAAAAGACGAACAGAGGACGGCATTGGAGTCCTTTCTTGGTTACGGCAGTTTAACGTGAGTGGCTGAAGGGGTGCGTCAGTCAAGATGACGGACAGACTCTATATCGAATCAATGCAAAGATTTTACAGAAGATGCCTCAACTTAAATCGTTTGGTTTTGGTTTTTTACCCCAGATGGTATTTCAAATACCAGATGGCGCCAGTCAGGTTACATTTGTCTTACTTTGACTGTAAATTTTGTCCAGCTCATGTCCATAAAGTGAAGGGTGGGAATTACTTTTAACTCTTTATAGCACACTCGTTGAAATACTCCAAAATTCTAAATTTCAACCATAGTGTGTTATTGGATATGGTCATCTACCTCCTTGTTGGTTGGAGTGACAAAAGTCTCCTTTCTCTTCCCATAAAGCATCTGAGTAGCACTTGCTGATAAGTAAATGCAAGCAATAAAACTGTTAAAAGGTCATGAACTGACAAAAATCACTCATATTCACTATTTATTGCTTAAACTTCAATAAAATGACCCTGAATTATGGTATAATGTTAGAAAAACCAACACACTTCTTGACCTCACTAGGAATGGCCCCGTGTTTAATGTTTGTGGAAATTACCAAAAATAGTCACTTGCCTGATAAAGGGTTAAGTATTCTCCTTCGTAATGTAAATAAACTCATAAAAGTTAATAACCTGTCTCTGAGGATAAGGCCTGTTTTCCTGAGCTCATGAAATGTTGTGTTTTTTAGAGGTATGTGGCTCTCACAGGACAACAACACTACTAACAATATGATGGTCTTATGGAATATGACTAAACCAGCCCAAAGTATAGAAAGTAGTTCAAGTTCCACTTCAAATATCTACAGTGGTAAATGCAACATACATATTAATGTAGCAGCTAAATGAATCCAAAAACTTGAAACTCACTAGCTTTTAAAAAGGTAATACATCTCATATTTCCAAATCAAATGACAATACACTTGCGTATTTGGCTTGCGTCTCACAAAAAGTATGCTGACGTATTTTGGCACAGGTCCTTTAATTTTGGGCTTGGTTCTCCCCTGGATACACCATTGAAGCATAATCTTCTCTTTGAATATTAATCCAATGACCCAATATAAACTATACGAATAAAAATATTGGTGACACGTTGAATTCAGGTTTTTCATTGCTGACAAAAATGTCACATTATCCTTTTGTATTAGGATGAACATCATTCTGATAAGCATTATATTTTGTATTTGTGCTTGCAAAATGGAATTATTCTCAATACTGAATACTCAATATTATTATATCGATATAATAGTTTGAAATGTTATAGCTATTTGTTGTTTTAACCATAACTGTTAATTTTAAGCCACAAGTAACAAACTCTCACTCGGCAACAAAATCAGCCTTTAAACATAATTCTGATTTGATGGTTATCATAAATATTGACTGAGACAAACATTTTAACATGACCATTTAATCTCTAGTTGTGCTGTGTTCCACTTTGCTTGTCTGTATCTGAGTTTTGTCTTACTTTTAGATTCCATATTTTAGCTTTCCTTACTTTTTTCTTATGATCTATAGTTCCACTTAAGTAAGGTTTTGAATGCAGATCTTGTAGACTTTCAGTGGAGTATTTCCACAGAATTGAATCACAGATCTGTATGGTAAACTTGATTTGTTTTTAAAGACCAGCTGATGATGACGGAGAATGTTTACTTCTGTATATTCTCATACACCACAGCCATTCCTGCAAGTATTTACAAAGTATCCATTTCAATCTGTGGCCTGAAATATGATGTGTGTGTGTGTATACTGACCTCTGTGGCCCTTGCCAAAGTCAAAGAGATCATTACATATGTATCACACTCATGAAGAAACTCAAACGCAGTCGTACACAAGCGCACACTCTGGAATTGTACCTTAAGAGTTCACATCTTTCTTCCTGCTTACTTGTTTTTTCGTATCTTCTTTATAAGCCAAGTACACACTCCACACATCTATTGTAAACCACTGAACAGCTCCAGTGGAGGAGCTCAGGGTCAGCTGTTAAGGTACCATCAGCACTACTCATTTATTCATCTCAGTCAGATTGGGAATTTGTTCAGTAGCCTCTTGACTTAACTTGACACACTTCAACAGGCTGAAAGAGAACAGTCACCGTGTCTGGAAAGATTTGTGTTTTCCTTTTGTAGTAGGAGTGTATGTTGTGATTGTGTGTTTTGTAGGAGTGCGGTCCGACTCGTTGTGTTTATGGTAGCCCCCGGTGTGTTCCACTGTAATCGTTGTTCACTAAGTGCTTGATAACGCCACAACTGTTTGTTTGAATGTTTAAAAGAGAGAGAAGAGGAGGAGGAGGAGGAGGGTGGGAAGAGAAGAAGGAAATAAAATGACCGCGTGCGAGTGTTGTTTCATTTGTATTCAAAGTGCTACCTACATGTGCAGTCTGGAAAGTCTGAGAAATTACACAAACAGACTGCACTGTTTCTTTGGCTTTTCATGCCAACATCATTTCACACAATGTGTTATTTGTTAAAGGAACAATAGTCTGTAATTGATTGATTGCTGTTGACCACCTACTATCTGCATAATATTCAACACTAACAAAATGCAGTCTATAGTTTTGACATAGCGGACTTAGCATGTTGTGATTTTGGCCATTTACCAAGAACAGCTGGCAGCTCCTCTATACCAGGAAGGATGATACGTTTTCTTTTCGCGTAGTTTTCACTAAATAATACAGAAACTCTAAAGGTACAAAATTAAAACCCAGTGAGCAACATGTGTTGTTTAAGCTTGTGTGTTCAATACTTCCACACAGTTACATAGATATCTGGCAGATGTCCCCTGGGCATTAATTAGTGTTATGCAACAGTGACTAAATAGTAAGAGCAGGCCAGCACTGCAGATTATCAGGGCTAGCTATCTCCGCTTCAGGCTGCGGCACAGTAAATCCATTGACAGGCCTGTACATCTATAATCTGATGATTTGAGCCCGTTTGTTTCTCCATATCCAGCCCAGACCGTCTCATTTCCTCTGTTGCCGTTTGCATGCTGAGCAGTTAAACACATTGCAAACACTGGCTGTGGGCTAGCACTGTATGTCTTTCCATGTCATCCAACAGTCAGAGGTTAAGAAAACACACACAAAGTATGTGGAAACCATATCCATTTATAAAACAGTTTCTGATTATTTTGAACGCTTGTAATGTCTTGTATAAGTTTTTTTTGTATGCAATACAATAATCTTTTTGTATGTATATAAACGAGATAGAACTGTGGCAGAACTGTAGAAACACCTCTCTATTTAACATCCACTCTAGTTAATCATACTGTGAATATTACACTGTATTGTCTATTGTTACATGCTTAATTACATTTTTTGTTGGTATGTTTTGTTCAGACCAGTCAGATAATGTTGACCAGCCAGGCAACAGAATGTTAGTGGGAGATGTGCACAAACACAAACACTCCACTGGCACACAAACCATTTAAAACTTGTACATTTGGGCACTCAGGCTCATACAAACAGTCATGTTACCCACGCCCACATCCTCGTTCTGTGTCTCTTACTCTGCGTTTCCTTCAAGCAGCGGGTGGAGAAAGATGCAGGGATAAAAGAGGCAGAGAAATGACTGGTCATGTTGTTTTCCTCCGGTCATAGGAAAGAGTGACTGCATGAGAGGAAAGAGGTGGAGGAGAGGTGGAAAGGTTTTTCATACACCTAAAAGTTCCACAAGGCCTACTAATACTATAACTTTCAGTGGCATACGTGCGGTGGTTTCAGTGTGTGTGTGTTTCCTGTGAGGAGCTGCTGTGGTGAGGTAATGACCTGACAGCAGCAGGAGATGGTGTTTGTAAAAATCAAAGACTATGATATAGAATCAGCCCATCGGTGTTTGTCTCCAGATTTTTTTTTATTAATTTATTTTTTTACTTTAATTTCCATCTGAGCAGGAAATAATTAAAATGGATAAAGAATATGGCAGTGAAGACTTGGGGCAGTCTATTATAGATAGCTATGTAAAATCTGAAATATTGGAAGGACACTCGACTCAAGCTTGAGTAATGTATGTGAAGTATACTTGGCCAGACACCTATAATTCTCTTTTCTCTTGCCAGCTGCACTCACCTAAACCAGCAGCTGCTCAATCCTATTTATACTCATATCTTGACCTTTTCTCTCTTATTGACCTAAAGTAGCTATTATCATCTGGATTTCCCTACAGAACCAAAAAAGGTTTTTCCAGGCTCCACATCTAACCCTCTGCTCTTTCTGTTACAGGGTTCGCTTTCCCAGATTGGGCCTACAAGCCCGAGTCCAGCCCTGGATCACGGCAGATTCAGCTATGGCACTTCATCCTGGAGCTGCTGAGGAAAGAGGAGTACCATGACGTGATCGCTTGGCAGGGGGACTATGGCGAGTTCGTCATCAAGGACCCAGATGAAGTGGCCCGGCTGTGGGGGGCTCGGAAGTGTAAACCACAAATGAACTACGACAAGCTGAGCAGGGCACTGAGGTATATTTTATTTGAATCATGTGTTTTTCTTGTGTGATCTTTAACTTCTTCTCTGAGGCTCTTTAGACTTCAGTGGTGTATATTCCTCTTGTTAAAATGTCAGCAGTCCACAAACTTCAGTTATTTACCAATTTACTAATACATTGTAGGCGTTGTGAGTGAAGGAGAAACAAAATTAGCCATGATAAAAGCAAGTTAAGATGTTAATTGAGGATTACTTTAAATGTAATTCTTAATCACACTAAACTGTGAATGGTTTAAAGGCATCCATATATCAGGGATGTGTAATGCAAACACAAGCAGTTGCAGGAAACTATACAGGTCAAGGACAAAGGACACTCCAGAATCAGCTGACAGTTGAGCAACTGCAGCTTCTGTGGTCTCAGAGGTAAAGTCTTGGTTAAAGTCAAGGACTTGCAGTACTTCCTCTAAAACTACTTCTTTCAAACTTGGAGATGATCCTGGAAGGAGAAGCAGCATCATGTCCTGTTGCAGTGGGAGTAGCAGTAATGACCCCGATTGGGGATATTGTCAAATGCTGAAACACTTGGGGAAGCTCCTGAATCCAAAACCCTCGTCAGTTTCTGTGGCTTTTACAACCAAAACAGTCTGTAAACTCCACTGGAGTAACACCTGAGTAGTGAGAAGGGTTTGTGGGGCCTGGTGGCAACATTTGGGGCCTTGTACACACTGATCTGTCGTGGGGAAGAGGGATATAAGCGTGACAGTGCATCTACATTCCTACGGTCATGAACTCCTCAAGCGCCACTCTTTAAAATGCTTAATCATGAGGCCATGCACTCTATAATCTGCCTCCCCTCTGACAATGCTGGTTCCATGCTCAAAAAGATTTGTAAGCAATGGTTTAGAGATCAAAGAGTTATTTAGCACATGCAGATAAATTAGCAATGAATTATGCACAGCCCTGTTTTTTTGTTTTTTTTTTTAAACATGGCGGGCTCTGGACTGAAATACTTACAGACAATACTGAATCAACACTCACTTTTAAGATCTACACTGTAATCCAAATTGAAAATAATGAGCAGTGACTGTTGCCAGGTGCAGTACTGACCATCTGAAAGTACTTCATTCAGAATGTTCTTCCAGCATTGACACTCTGTTTCTGTTTCCCCCAGACAGTCTATTCTATTAGTCATGCCTGCCTAGGTAATAATAGTCCTGACCCTAAATCCTTAATACTGTTGTAAGAATGACATTAGCCGCATGTCCTGAAGTGGTATTGACCTGCACAAAATTAGCCACTATAATGCCCTAAATAGAGTTACAACACTGACCCATTTGGACACTCACACGTCTACACTTTTTTTAGTTACGTACATGGGCAGTGACTCAGTCAAACCCATGAGTGAGCTATGATAATGATTTGGTACCGTGTTGAACATGAGTCTCAACAGTAATTGCGTTACATCTCTTTTGGAAATTCATGGACTGCATGTTTCTTCTACAATTTGTATGAAAATAGCTGGGAAAGAAATATTACATGTTGTCTAACTTTAAAACATCTGCACATCTTTTAGTGTTTGTTACACATAACTTGCGGAAAAAAACATGAAACGGGTCTGGTCTATGCTACACAAAGTCATCCCACACTAACTATGTCCTTTTGGCTTTTATAAACAACATGACGCCCTATTTTTTGACAATAAGAAGAAGAGAGTTGATACATTCTGATGGGTACAATTATGCACTGACTTTTCACACACAGAATGGTTCAGTATTACAGATGTCCCACATCCCTGGGGAATACGTCCACTAGTGAATCATAAGTGCCTTTCCTCAAGTATTGTACACATTGATGTGCTTGTTCTCATCCATATTCATACTTCCACTTCACTGCATCGCTAAAGTAAATACTGGTACCTTTGCCCCATTAATCTGACAGCTTTACCTACGTCTTCTCTTCTTCATTCCCTGCTGTTCCTTCCTGTAAAAATCATGTTTCAACCAATGCGTCAATTTTAGGAGGTTTGTGATAAACTACCAATTTTGTTTTCAGGGGCAGTAAGTATTCAATGACTACACTTTCTCACAGCTTTATATACGGAGCGATATAACTCAAAGCGTCCTTCACACACAGGTCTGTCATGTTACTTTTAGAATTACATTCCACGTTAATGGGTGTGGTTCAAAAAAGGTCCTGAAATATTTCAAATTAGCTCAACCTTAAACATTTACGACCGTAAAATGCAACAAACATAAAAAAACATTTACGGATAAGAACCAATGTATTGCACTATATTTATTTTTCTTTCATTTTAAGGATATAGGATGACCATAATACCCTTACATTCAGGAAGTAAAGTGCATCTATATTTCTTTTTCCTCTGGACACTTTCACATTCATGTCAGAATGCACACAACATTCACTGTTTTTTGTCTCAAGCTGACCATTTCAACCTAAACAAGGCTACATTTACAGTAAATTTAAAGAAAGCAACATAGGCTGTTAAGCAGTGAAAGGCATTGAATTGCTTAATTTAAAGCAGAACCGCTTATGTATGCTGTTCAGATAAAAATAACTTCCATTACAGATGGACAGATGGAATTATCATGGTAGGGTAATGTGTGCCGACACGCAGTATACGCATATAACACACATTGAGACCCTGAGTAGATTTAGAAATCCTGAATCGGAGTGTAAAAAAAGGACATGGACAGGGATACTTGTGGTCAGGCTGTGTATTTATAGCATGCCCAGCCTCTGAAGCTATAACAGATTTGAAGCTTAGTGTGCTGTAAGTGCATATATATAGCTGGTGTTAGTGCCCTCTGATGGACTGGCCTTAGAGGCTGATTATCCACAGGTTTCGATAGAGTTTTCCTTCTGTATATCTGATAATCTTGTGTCCTCATGCACCCTCCTGCTGTGAGCATCACTACCTCTGTGCATATAAACTGATCAGAGTTACCACAGCCCGAGGGAGCGGGAAGGACAGGTCAACAAAAGAAAACCACACAGACACACACACACGCACAAAAACACCCATGCTGCGTCCATGTCGTCACCTGATTTGACACCGGAGCAGTCGTCAGGTCTTGACCACAGGAGACAGTGTAGCCTCTCAAGGTGCACATCAATAGTAATGTGGCGAGAGGATTAGTGGCACTAAAGATTAATGAAGTTATGGAAGAGGTACACAAACACATGTGAATGGTAAAAGTCCCCATATGGTACATACTGTTGGAGAGCAGGCTCCTCTTGTCCTTCATATGGAGAAAACCTGGAGTCTGCTAATAATGGAGAGCAGAACCAGCATGTGTCATTTAGTGCACACACACACTTGCACACATAACCTGAAAAGGTGCGCTTGCTCTCAAGTGTTTCTTCCTAACAGTCTCAGGGATTATTATTTTTACCTCAGTGATCTTATTCTTTCCTGTCTGCCATGCACATGGTGGAAATTCCCTTAATCAGGACTGATTGTGTGTGTGAACGTGTTGGTGTGTGTTGGCTTTCCGTTGAGGGGACACAGCCTCGGTCCATGCGTCATCTTGGCGTCCCGCTCCCACGGACGCTGTGAAATTCCCACTCCTGTTGAGAGGATTACACTCACACTGTGCACACGCGTGGCTTTGTACTGTGTGTACATGTGGACATGGACAGGCAAGGCCATCATTTCAGTTTATTAATGAAAGACTCTAATGTCTTGGAAGGATAAAACAAAACAAAGAAATAAAAATAAAAACATAATAGTAAACCAAGTAGCAACAACCACAGCTTGAATTTGAAGCTTGTGCAGAAGCATCTGAAAGTATAACACCAATGTCGGTGCCTGTCTCCAATCAACACTTACCCAGTTAAACATCAAATTCTGTGTCGGGAGACAGGAACTTTCAAGTAGGAGTCATTCTGGTTTCAGTCGCCTTATGTGGATGCGTTAACACATGTACTGGTGGTTCTTTTGAAAATTATTGCTCCATTAGCAGGATTTCAGAGCCAATTGAAGGCTTTGATGTCTGCCATGTGGGCTTTGACTGGTGTGATTGGCAGCTCCCTCGCCTGCTGACTCAGACATTTGCGACTTCTGTTTGTTGAATAAAACATATTTTCCCCCCACAGACAGTTTTACTACAGTCATTGCTCAGACATTACATTAACAAGTCCATTAAAGCATGTTCTTTCATAAATGTTTCATGGAGATTGGGCTTACTTTATTATACCCATCATATTGGCTAAATTAGTCATAGTGGCTAATGTTAGCACTGATTTAGTATTTTTCTAATTATAGTGTGTTTATACAGTATGTGAAGGTTTCATTACTGTTACTGCTCTGTATATGTGTACGTTTACAATAGGAAGTAGCTGAAATTACTCTGAAGCATTTAATATAACATTTTTTAATGAACTATGTGGATTGTGTGGTTGGTGTTGTAAGTAAGCTTGTAGGAGCTTCATACCTCGCTCTTAGCCAAAATGCTAAATCTGAGCCCTCAAAACCATTACCAACTAACCAATGTTAATGGTTTTACAGTGGATTTGTCTGTTCTTTTATATAGTTTGTACCAACCAAAGCTGTGAAGTAGGCTATTATATTGATGTATTTTACCATTTTTACACACATCTGACCTGCTAATCACAGTGAGGTTTGGCATGTAAGCACTATTGATGCCAAAAGTAGTGCCACTTTTTTCATGGTTTGTAATAAAACCAGCCCAGCCTTTTGATCTCCTACACCATCATTTTGTTCATGAATTTGACTGGTGCCAACCCTCAAAACACAGCAGGGGAAATGAAGCCTGTTGCCAATCAGTCATAGCAGAGTGCTGGCTTAATGAGGGTAATCATACTAAGAGGTCCCAGCTCCTAGAGATCTGCGGGCCCCCCATCCTTCAGTCAGCAGTCAGAGCTGACTCTAACCTGGTGGTCAGAGGTCAGGGGGACTGCCATGCACAGCTGGCAAAGATTAACAACACAGCACATGTGCACACACATACATTCACATAAACAAATGCACCATTGTACATCGACTCTTGGCCACGCACACTTGCTTGGACACATGTTTAAGTGTTTGCTTGCATTCATTTAATTGTGATGGACCATTACAGCTGGAGAATTGCCACAACAGTTTGAAAACAGAAATAGCATTAAGATTCTCCAGGTACGGCAATGCTGCAAATAAAAAAAAAAAAATTATTCATTGTAGTGTTGAAAGAGTGTAATGGTTAAATCCTTATTATGAAGTCCTCCTTTGTTCTTCTAAAAAGTCAAATTGTAGTGGTTATAGTGTAACACACACTTTTAGCAAACCATTCAAAATTAGGCAATGTACATTTCTACAACACAGGAAAAAGTGTATTCTCAACTTTCTGAACCAAAAAAAGTCTTTCGTATTAAGGCTACACCCAGACAACAACACTTGAGGTATTATTGTTTTTGCGGATTCCAAAAGTTTCATGTCCATACACAGATCGTTTCAAAAAATGGCACCGTCCAGATGGAAACATGAAATCTGTGTTAAAATGGTGTAATGCGTATGCCACACTGAAAAACCTAAATACAAACAGAGCCACTCGATACAGTAAAATCACAGAAGAATGCAGGTTCAGGGTCACCCTTCTAGTATGACACCGTGGTGGATCTAACAATATCTGACATGTGTATCTGTTTGTGTGTCTCCGCTGGTCATCGTGTTGATACAATATTACCAGATTTGACTGTAGTAGTGCTAATAAATGTAGCAGCACAAACAAAACTCCGGTTTTCTTGTTCTGGTCATGTGGTATGGCATCGTTTCCAATTAGTAATATTTTGTATATATCCACATGGCAACACGAGGGTGGCATTGTGAGATTTTCTTGGACACGTTCTCAAAAAATACCCTTTCAGGGCACCAACAACTGGGAATGGGCGATATGGGCCAAAATAATATCTTGGTGATTTTTTTTTAGGATTTTTACAAAAACAATATTTATTGACATTTTCAAAAATGTGATTGTCATATGCAAGCGTTGTTTACAGTGTTTTGACCAGAGGTTGCTCCAGACATTTTTATTGTCCTTCATTTTGATGGATGGGGTCATAAAAATTCCATCATGACATTATCTGTCATTTAAATTTTAATTTTTAATTAGTCATATATTCAGTATTATTTTATGTTCAAAAACATCTCAGTGATGCAGTAACTGTAGTTCCTGTTGGCTGATAATGGTCATCATCCACCAGATCTTTTTTCATAGTGCCATCACATTTACTGGACTTTTGAAAAGAACTGAGCAGACTTTTTGCACTAGCAAAGTAGCATTTAATTTCAGCTAAAGTCAACTAAGCAATAAAACAAGGGTTTACAATGAGTGATTAATATGCAGACTCACCATCAACAGGGGGTCTACTACAGGTGGACTGATGGGGACTCGTGTGACAGAAGTACCAGTGTTCGAGTCCTGCATGGGTCCACTTTACAAACCCGCTCGTACCTGCATCAATTAGACTCGAAACCAGTGATTAAACACATAGTCTACTTATTAACTCACTTTTAAGGGCTTTATTTTTGGCTGAAACACACACCATCAGTGCTGCTGTGGCCCGATATAAAACTCAACCACGGACCCATGGTTTCATTCATGAATCTGCTTATATTTTGTCACTTCCTGTCCCGCTACCTGCCCACACTTTGTTTAACTTTACCTGTGCTAATTTTGTGATCACATAGGATCACATCGTGGCTGAATGGCATCAGTTGTGCTGTGTCAAGGGAGCGCTGCTGCTCAGATGTTGTGAAGAGTTTCAGTGTGCGTCTCATTGTTTTTA